>PVJI01000432.1:0-267218 GCA_004026765.1 Micronycteris hirsuta
GTGTGGTGCTGTATGTGGGGGAGGGGTCTGAGAGGGAGCAATGCTGCTTGCTTGGCTCTAGGCTGGCTTTCATTTCCCCCTCTACCCACAAGCAAATTGGGCCCTTCTGGTGCTGATTCCTGGGTGGGTGGGTTTGTGCACATTGCAGGACCCTGTGGGTCTCTGCAACAAACTCTCCTGTGAGGCTGGGAGTTTCTCCCGCTGCCGCAATCCCACGGGTTTTTACAGCCAGAGGCTTTCTTTTCTTTTGCTGGAACCCTGGATTGCATGATCTGTCTCACTCCCCAGTTGTTTTTCCCAGTTCTTCTCTCCGGGAATGTGGGCCCTCCCAGTCCGCCAGCCACTGCATTGCCCCACTCCTCTCTGCTTGACTGCCCACCTCTGCCACTCCTACCAGTCTGGATGAATGTTACTTCTTTAACTCCTTGGTTATCAGACTCCCATACAGTTCGATTTTCTGGCAGTTGTGGTTGTATTTTGTTTTTGAATTCATTGTCGTCCTTTTAGTTGTGTGATGAGGCAAAGTGTACCTACCTATGCCTCCATCTTGGCCAGAAATCTGTTTTCTGTTTTAGAGCAATTTTAGGTACAGAAAACTTCAACAAAAGGTACAGAGACTTCCCGTATATCTCTTGCCTCTACACATGCATACCTCCCCCATTATCAACATCTCCCACCACAGTGGTACATTTGTCATAACTGATAAACTTATATTGACATATCACTATCTCCCAAGGTCCACAGTTTACATCAGAGTTCCCTCTTTATGCTGGAAAGTCTATGGGTTTGGATAAAAGTATAATGACATGTATCTATCATTATAGTATCATACAGAATAGTTACACTGCCCTAAAAATCCTCTGTGCTATGCCTATTCATCCTTCTCCATCTCCCATCCCCAGACAACCACTGATTGATCTTTTTCCTCTCTCCACAATGTTGTCTTTCACAGAATGTTATGTAATTGGAATCATACAGTGTGTAAATTGGCTTAGGAATATGCACTTAAGGTTCCTCCATGTTTTTTCATAGCTTGATAGATGATTTCTTTTTTGTGATGAGTAACATTCCATTATATGAATGTACCACAGTTTATTTAACCATTCACCTACTAAAGGACATCTTGACTGCTTCCAAGTTTTGGCAGTTATGAATAAAGCTTTTATGAACATCCATGGGCAGGCTTTTGTGTGGGTATAAAAACTTCTTCCGGTAAATACCAAAGAGCATGATTGCTGGATTTTATGGTAAGAGTATGTTTAGTTTGAAGAAGCAGTCAAACTGTCTCCCAAAGTGTCTGTACCATTTTACAATCCTGCCAGCAATGAAGGCAAGTTCCTATTGCTTCACACTTGCACCAGCAGTTGGTGTATCAGTGTCCTGTATTTTGGCCATTCTAATAGGTGTACAGTGGTACCTCACTGCTGTTTTAACTTGCCTTTCCCTGATGACATATGATATGGAGCATCTTTTCATCTTCCCCCAAATTTTAATTTCATTATATACACGGAAAATATCTGCAAACTCTCTGGACTAAACACCAAAGTTGCATGTGGCTAAAAAGAACAGGCTTGGGACTCTGGCTGCCCCAGTCCCTCCTGGCTACTCGAGAGCTGAGGGCATCTGTGTCTCAGCATACTTGTAACACATTTGCAAACCATGGCAATGCACACCTAAAGGGATGCTCCAAATTAGGATACCTTTAGCTACGAGATTCAGAAAGACCAATTCAAACTGTGCTAAGCAGTCTTATTCTCTCAGAGAGAAGTGCAGGGGCTGAGCACCTCCAGGCATAGAATGTTAGGTTTGCTTCTCTACCTTTGTTTTTGCTATGCCTTATTTTGAGCTTTCTCTTTAGGCTGGTGGCAAGATGCTGCCACACTGCTAGGCATCACATCCTTATGTGTCTATTTCTCTCAGTGAAGAAACTTTTCTCAGAAGCCTGCAGAACATTATCCCCTCATATTCCTTTGGCCAGAATTTCATCAAATGCCCTTCCCTAACCAGATTCTTGGCAAAGACAAATGGAATACCATGATCAGCTTATGAATCAGAATTAACTTATGGAAATGTGGTCAGCATTCACCTTCTCTAAGACACAAAGGGAGGGTAAACAACCAAACAAAATCAAAGTTCTTCCAGCTAGCAAGAAAGAGGACTGGGTTTGGTGCAGTCATCCAATAAGGGTCAGCCGCCACTTACACCATATTAGAAACAGGCTGTAGGAATAGTGGTTACAGGGCACATACTCTGGAGTCAGGCAGTGGGCTCAGATCCCACTGAACCATATATTAACTGGGTGTGTGGAATTAGGTTTTGTTCTTTCTGGAAAAAAAAAGAGTTCCTAATTCAGAGGGTTGCTGGGAGGATTAAATGTAGTGTTTAGAATAAACTCTGGCACATATAGGGCTTAATGAATGCTAGTGGTCATCTTCAGAGTGTCTATCATAGGTTATAAATAGCTAACGGGCAGGGACCAGATCTGTGGTGGAGAGGGGATATCTCTCATTAGCACTGAGCATAATATCATGCTTCATTAGGCATGCAAGAAGTTCATTTGGGTTTTTTGGAATATTAATAACTTAATGAAAAGGTCTATTTCTACTTACTGCCAGCAAAAAGATGGCACTGATTAAAGGGTAATATTTACAGCTGGAAATACTTCAAAAAATCTACTGCTCCCTGGAAAATATATTAAGAGAAATATAATACAAGTATTATTATTTACAACAAATATATATTGAGCCTATGTACTAGAGATTTTTAAAAATGCCATACATACATTATCTCATTTAATCCTAAAACAATCTATTGAGTCAGATTTATCAGTAAAACACTCTTAAACCTCAAACAAAATATAGGTTTGTCTTTAAATTGTAAATGTTTCAATACTACAATGTCAAATGAGAATCTGAGCTACCTGATTTCCAGTTCTAAGACATATTTTCTCCCTTCCTATCTCCCCTACCCCTTGTTTAACACTGCTGAAATCAGGTGCATCTTACACTCGGTGTTTTTGTTTACTATAACGGTGTGTGTGTCCCATTGCTATTAACGTGGCGATGCATTCGCAGATGGCAGGAAGCTCAGCAGTGGCAGGCAGCACGGAGTCAGGCTCCATGTTTTACTCATTAACCCTCATTAACCAAATATATGCTGATTAGATACTCTTTTACAGAGGGCTTTAAAATGGAAACTGAATAACTAACTGCAATATTACATTTCCCTTGGAGGGAGTAGCCAAATAATTCCCACTTTACACTGTAGAAATTATGCAAAGCAGTTAAGGCCTGAATGTGAAGGATTAAGTGATAATGTCCCCAGTCCTGCAGGTGGTTTATAGTCAAGATTTATCACTTTGCTTCAGTCCAGGGACCAAGTAAAGAACTAGAAATTCTAGGATACCATTTAAAACCTGGATGTATCATGAATTTGCTGGGTGCTGTGGGCATTTACTGAAAGGCCCTGGGCTCACATTCTTCATCTGTTAAAGGGTATCAACTGTCCCTACAGAATGTCTAAGAACATTAAGAGTAACTAATGAGATTGTTTCAGTTCCAACATAACTCAAATTTTCTCCCACTCATATCTGTTTCGTCTTTTACTGCACACGAAGGCCCCAATCTCCCACCCCTGATAATGATTCAACCTATTTAAGGATATCAGCTACTCACCTGGCAGTTAACATTGTTCTGCTTCATTACTTCTTGAATCAATTTCATTTTCTTCAGTCTTCTGTAAGAATCTATTCAGTTTCAAAAAGGTAGGTGTGAACAAGAAACTGACAGCATAAAGAACCAAAAAGAAGTGTCACCTGGCCCACACCAACAGTCTCTGACTGTCCTTATGTTCTCAGGCTTTCTCATCCAGGCCAGCAAGGGAAACAGAATAATCAATGTGGAATTCCCTAACGCTTCCACCACAAATCCTACCACCCTACATGTACTCACCTCACCTCACCTCCAGTGTGTCTTCCCTTTTGTGTGCCCATACACACCACTTCACTCTTATCCTATATTCCACTCACTCTCGCCACAATAGTGCGTGCAGTTGCTGTAGTCACTGCCTGTCCTCTCACTCTCTCCCTTCTCATCAGTTTTTTCCTCTTTACTCAGATCATTCTCATCAGTGTACAAGTGTGCTCTGATACAGTCTGTCCTTAACACATCCCCACTTGACTTCGCATTCTTCTTCAGCAACTTCCCAATTTCTTAAAAGCACTTATCCAGTTGATGTCTTAACTTTCCTGACCCCATTCACTTCTAAACTCACTCCAATTAAGCTTTCCTTCCCACCGTTCTATCACCATGACTTTTTTCAAGGTTACCAGTTACTGCCAGTGGACCAAATCCCACAGTCAATTAATTCTACTTCTTGGTGGCTGACACAGTTGACCACCACATTTCAGCCCTCGCACCTCCTATCTTCTTTTTACACCTCCTTCCACATGTGCCCTCAGTCTCATGACTTTAAATATCACCTGTACCCTAAAGACCCTCTTCAAATTTATATCTCTAGCCATGAGCTTCCGTTTGAATTCCAGCTACATGTCCACTTAGACATTTCAAATGCAACAAATTTAAAACCAATCTTGATTTTCTCCCACAATCTTATTCTTCCTTACTGTTTCTATCTCAATAAAATGACATCAATATCTCAATAAAATGCCTAGCATCAATCAGGCCTCTAATCTTGTCCTTAACTCCTCTTTCTCACATCTTACATACAATCCACTTCAGAATCTTGTCAGCTCTGTCTTCAAAATATCCCAAATTTTTTTTTACCACTCTAGTCCAAGCAACCACTTATCTCCTGCATGGATTTCTCTACTAGCTTTCTAATTTGTATGCCTGCTTCTGCTCTCACCTATCCTTATCCCCAAAATATTAGGTATCCATCCAGAATGATCTTTTGAAAGTATAAATTAAATCATGTTACTGACTACACAGAACCTTCAGCTGGCTCCCCCTTATGATTCAGAATACTAGACCTGCACAAACAGATGTTGAGCAACTTCTCCAACTGTACTCCTATCACTCTTTCCCTTGTCCATTCAACACCAGCAGCCTTGCCTTCTTGTAGTTCTTCCAATTTGCTAAGTACATTCATAACTCAGGGGCTCCACCTCACCTGGCCCTCTCCCTTGCTTCATTCAGATCTGTGCTCAAATATCACATTATCAGAAAGTCCCACCAGAATTTTCCAAATACAATAGCAAGTCTCCTTACTCTCTGTTCCCTTACCCTGCTTTATTCAACATAACACTTCCATTATCTGACTACATACTCATTTGTTTGTTCAGCATTTCTCTCCCTGCAAAACTTAAGTTCCATGATGGAATGGACTTTGTCTGTTTTGAGCACCTAGAATAGTACTTGCCCCCTAGTAACTGTTCCATAAATATTTGTTAATGAACAGATGAATGAGTGATTAAATTCTTGGGCTTCTTCACTTTTTCCTGAAATGAATACTTTATTTCCACAGGCACTCACTGACTGCCACCTAAACTTTACTCCTATAAGTAGCAACTCCTGGTCTGCTCTGACCTCACACACAACCCTCAGAGCAGGCTCATCTGCCCTGTGAGACCATGAGTTTTTCCAGGGCACAGATTTTGGATTTATCTTGCATCCCCAGGGCTAAGGGTTTCTAGTGCAATAATGCTCTTCATTATGTGTTTTGGGGTTCAAATAATATGCCAGTTATGACTGAGCAACTCTATGAAGAAAAATAAATACCCCAGATACAGTTAGATGAAGCAAATATGGTACCTAGATTTATGTAGTCACTATTTTTCATAGCGTAGATCTTACCAATAATGAGAAAGCAATAATTAAAAAAAAATGAAACATATATAAAAAGATGTGAAGATATATTGGAAGGAAACAAAAAGCCAAGTGCACATACTATAGTTTGGATTATGAGAGAAGAAAGCATAAAAAAATATAATCTTTTCTTTTCTGAAGAGTAACAGTGTTTAAGAACCATAACCATTACAGTTAACACTAGACAAGGCAAAAACAGAGTTCTGGTTAAACTGAGTTTTGTGTAATTTCCATAACAAACGATTTCAAAGGCTCTAAAGCATTCATTTATCCAATAGGCTGAAGGAGCAGGAATGGTTATAAGAACAAACTAGCCATTCATCCAGTGGCTGAACCTCTTCTAGATGCCAGACACTGAGTCAGGCACTAGAGACGTAAGTTCAAAAAAGAATGTGAGCTCCTTGAGAACTGAGGCTAGGAGAAGGAGACATTAACATAGACCATCACAAAGAAATATGAAAAGTACAATAATAAAAACCTATGGAATGCACAGTGGGAAGAGAGACAGCTGGAATGAACTCGGGGTGGAGGGGGGGCAAAAATGGACCACCAAGGATGAAGCTCCTGAAGTGAGTTTTCCAGGATGAGGGCAAGGCACCAGGGGAGTGGGGTAAGGAAACAGGGAGCGCAAGCTAGGCAAAAAAGAACAAGATGTGAAAACCTGCAGAGGCACCAAAAAAAAAAAAAAAAAAAAAAAACCCAACAACAACCTCAGATCTCATAGGAATCTGTACAGAGGGGACCCTGTTTCTGTTGAGTGCCATGTTGAGACCCAGGCAGAGACAGGCGGGGAAAGGCTTTGTGTGTTATCCTAAGGTGATAAGCAGCCGATTCTAGTTACTTTTCAGGCAGGTTGGATAATCAGGTTTTCATTTTAGGAGGATGATTCTGACAGTAGTAAGTAGTGCAGAGAATGGATTTGAGGGGAACAGGGCCAGAAGCAGGGGCACCCAGGACGAGCCTTCATCGAAGTCCAACTGAGATGACAGAGCTCTAATTGGAACACATCTATAGAAGGGAGAGGAGAGGGCTGATTTCAGAGATACTTTGGAGGAAAAACAGGCAGTGTTTAATAACGATTGATGGAGTGAATGGGAGGTCAGCAAGAGTTCAAGCTGAACTGGAGGTCTGTGTCTTAAGTCACTGAATGGATGACAGTGCCACGAACTGAGAGAGAAGAGAGAAAAGGGGAGGGAGAAAGGTGACAGCTATTAAAGAGATGGCTACGTCTGTGTCTGCTCACCTCAGGGGCCCTGAGGGTGGCAGCAGGGCTTCTGTTATACACAGGGTGTTCTCTGGATCTCCCAGAGCCAGCTTGAGGAGAAAGTAGGTGGGAGTACCCTGGCCTCTGGCCTTTCTGGAAAGGCCACTTGTCCCAAGGGCAGGGGCACTGCTTCCCTGGCACTGTGGCCCCACACTTGTTGCACAACACAAAGGATACATTAAATAAAGCAGAGGTGACACAGTCAACCCCTCCTGCTGACAGAAACAAAAAGTCACAGGGCTGGGCACCCCCCAATCTTCTAACAATCCAGTAAGTTTACTGGAACATAAATAAGTTCATGGGGGAACAAGCATGAAATTTTTGAGGGCTTCAACATTTTCTTCCCACCTATGTTTGTTTCTTCTTAAGTATTATTACATCCATATAAGATAAACATTCTAGTTAGAGTATAAAATATTTTTGAATTTCATTCAGTGTTGGTGCATAAAAATGGATTAGTAGATTTTTATCTCAAAACCACTACCTTAACCAATTTCAATAAGTTCTCATTAGTCTCATTAAATGCACACTGCAAGCAAAAATGAGAAGTGCCCTCAAGTCCTTTGAGGAAAACTCTTGGTCCATGCAGAGTCCCCAAATGCCATTTAAAAGAATATAGGTCCAGGGTACTTCTGGTTTCAAGTAAGATGGAATAAACCTACCTTACCTTTTCTTTCCCAATGAATGCAAATCTAAAATACTGATAGAAGGCATGGAACTATTTGAAGACTATGAAAAATGATTACTAGCAGGGGAGTTATAGATGAAGACCAGAATTCAAAATACTGAACCAATGGAGAAATTTCCACCGTTTCTCCAGTTTCCCCTGGACTGGACTTCTGAAATCCAATGATAGGTATCAAGCCAGGAGAGAAAGAGAGCTAAGGAGAAATCCTCTAATTCAAAGGGAAAACAGGATAAGGAGAAAGAACCCCTAAAGCTAAGAGAGATAGAGAGTAAAAGAAAGCCCACACATCCTCTTCTTTTCACTATTTGCTTATACTCTAGCCCAAGGCAATCCAGAGTGGCTACGGTGACAGGTAGTGTAGTCAGCCAGGTGGAAAGCACCTCAAACCGAGGGAGGGAACTGTTCTTTACATCTGGAGAAGTTGTGGTACCAAAAGACTGAGGTAAACAACTACAGCATTTTTATTTTCTATGCCCATGCTCCTGCTGCTTAGCCCTGGACAAGAGCATAGTCGTGGGCAGTGTGTGATGGTGGTGGGGGTCGGAGGGGAGGCAACCAAAGCCCCAATTTTCTGGTCAGAAGACCAGAAAGGAGACCCAAATAATGAGAAAGTACTGAGGAGAAGGCAAAGAAGAAGGGGCTCAGGACCAGGTAACACTGTTTATAAATTCCAGAGTTTACCTCCAAGCCTTGCATGTGGGGATCTGGTCATAAACAGCATACCGAAGACTTTGAGAACTGTGCTAAAGGAAAGAGCAGATCCCAGGCTGCCCACTGGGTGGTATGCATGAGGGACAGATCCAAACAGCACTGCAAATGACAACCATCACCTATAGAGGTCTGGTCCAAACCTCTAGTCTAAACCCACTGTATTAATTACTTGCTTAAAAAAAAAATCGATAGAGGCAAGATGGTGGAGGAGTGAGTGGAAGCCACACTAACCTCCTCCCAGGACCAATCTAGAATTACAACTAAATTGTGGAGAAATTACCCAAAACGAACAGCTGAATGATAGTGCCAGAGAAGCCCTATTTATAACCTCAGAGAGACAGCAGAACCAGCTTTGGAACAACCTGTCTGGAAAGGAGTGCAGTGGAGGCTTGAGAGGGCTGGCTGGGTGCCCACAGGTGGCAGTGCTGTAGAGATAATTAAGCAGTAATTTGGACCCCACTGAGAAGAAAGGGGTCTAAACCCTAAGATGGGATCCCCAGCCTAGAACACCAGAGCCCAAAAGTAAGCAGATAACAACTGGCGACGAAAAGTGGCAGGGTTGCTCCCTGCCAGAGAAGGATGGCTGGAGACACAAAGAGCCATTTAAAGGGACAACGTGCAAATTTTCATTTGCTATCACTTACGTGGGGTTCTGGGAAAGGTGGGAGCTGAGTGGGCTGGAGATGCATGAGGAGAGACTGGGAACAGAAGTTTTGGGGAGAGAGCAGAGAGAATAGCCACAGGGAACCGGGTGCTGAGTCATCCCCCAAACAGTGGCAGCCATTGGGCTCAGGCAGATCACACCCATACAAGTGGCAGAGACTGAGGGGAAGCAACAGCCCTGTCCCCAAGAGAGACTCTGCCCCGGCTCTCTGGTACTTAAGCCTGACTGTTGAGTACAAAGTGACTAGATTAATAACTAAAGAAGACAGCTACAGATGTAACCCCCTGGCAAAGGTGGAGGGTCAGAGTAGACTGGAGATACTTGAGGAGAGACTGGGGATGGAGGCTTTGGGGAGAGAACTGAGAGAGCGACAGCCCGGATCCCGGTGCTGAGTCATCACCCAAACTGCAACAGCCATCCTGCTCAGGCAGACCACTCCCCTTTGAGTGGGAGGAGCCTGAGGGGAAACAATGGCCACAACCCCAGGAGGAATTCTGCCCCACCATATGGGGCTTAAGCCTGACTGCTGAGTACAAAGTGACTAATTAACAACTGAAGGAGATAACTACAGATAGAAGATCTCTGGCAGTCTCAGAGAAGGCAGCATAAGGTCAGACAGGGTCAACATCTGACACCACCAGAGGTAGATACAGAAAGGAAAAAACAGTGGTAAATACTAAAGGCTACTGAGATGAAATCCACGGTGGTTTTCTACATGATTAGTGATATTTTCTTTCCTGCATAGCTTTTTAACATTCATTTCTTGTCCAGCAAGTTTGTGCATATTGTCACTAGAATTTACACTACAGTTTACTTCTCTCCATTCTTATAAGAGTCTTAATCTCTTTACACCCTATTAATACAGGTTCATTTGCTGTTGATATTGAGATTGTGAGGGGGAGAGGGAGATATTTTTGCAGATGTGGGTTTGTTCCCTGGGCTTTGTGGTTTTCTTCTGGTACCACCTGCACAACAGAATACAAGATGTGGTGGGTTGAGTGACCCTAAGTCAACCAGCTGGAGGGAAGGACCCATCAAGAAACAACCCAACAATGATCAAAACCCAATCACATCCAGAGAACCAACAAAAACTTCATCCCAAGAGCAGCAAGTTCAGATCAAGGAGACTGCACCACTGAATCTCACAGCCTCCTACCATAAAACCACAAACTCAGGGAGTCAGAACAGATCAATTTAAGAATCAGAGGCTAACAAGAGGAGTCTCACAAAAAATGGGAAGGCAAAGAAACAAACCCTAAATGAAAGGAAAGGAGGAATCCTCAGAATGAATGCTAAATGAAATACAAACAAGTCAACTATCAGATATTGAGTTCAAAACAATGGTTATAAGGAAGTTCAATGAGCTCACAGAGAATTACTAAAAACTATGGGGAAAGTACAATGAAAGTACTGCAAACTATATCAACATGAAAAAGGATATAAAAACTATCAACAAGGGCCAAAAGGAAATGAAGAATACAATTTCCGAATTGAAGAACACAGTAAAAGGAATCAAAAGCAGGCTAGATGAAGCAGAGGACTGAATCAGCGAGCTGTACAACAAGGTAGGAAAAAAATCCAGAAACAGCAAGAAAAGGAAAAAAGACTCAAAAAGAATGAAGAGGGGTTAAGGGAACTGCAAGACAACATGAAACATAACAATATCCATATAACAGGGATACCAGAGGAGAAGAGCAATGGATAGCAAACCTATTTGAAACGTAATGATGGAAAACTTCCCTAATTTGATGAGAGAAAAAGTCACACAAATCCAGGAAGCACAGATCAAGAGGAACCAACTTAACAGGGTCCCAATCAAGAGGAACCCAAAAGAAGCCCACTCCAAGACACATCATAATTAAATGGCAAATTCCAAGACAAAGAGAGAGCAAGGGCATCAAGGCAGAAACAGGAAGTAACACACAAGGGAGACCCAGTAGGGCTAGCAGTTGACTTCTCAAAGGAAAAGCTACAAGTCAGAAGAGAATGGCAAGAAATATTTCAAGTAATGAAAAGCAAAGGCATGCAACCAAGACTACTCTATCCAGCAAAGCTAACAATTAAAATGTTTGGCAAAATAAGGAGTTTCCTGGACAAAAGAAGGGTCTAAGAATACACCTCCTCCAAACCAGCACTGTAAGAGATGCTAAAGGGACTGCTTTAAGAAAAGGAAGAAAAAGAGTGAGAGAGAGACGAACACAGGTACAAAAGAAGTAAAATGGCAATGAATAAGAAACTGTCAATAATAAACGTAGCCCTGGCTGGTGTGGTCCAGTTTATTGAGTGCCAGCCTGTGAACCACAGGGTCACTAGTTTGATTCCCAGTCAGGGCATATGCCTGGACTGTAGGCCAGAACTCCAGTAGGGGGCATGCAGAAGGCAACCACACACTGATGTTTCTCTCCCTCTCTCTCCCTTTCCCTCTGTCTAAAGTAAACAAATAAAATCTGGAGAAAAATAATAATAACCTTAAATGTAAATTGCTTAATATTCTAATCAAAAGACATAGAATAGCTGAATGGATAAGAAAACATGACCCACACATATGCTGCCTCAGAACACCCACCTCAGAACAAAAGACCTACACAGACTGAAAGTGAAGGGCTGGAAACAAACACTCCACGCAAAAGGACAGGGAAAAAAAGCTGAGGTAGCAACAGTCATATCAGACAAAATAGACTTCAAAAGAAGAGTCAGAAAAAGAGACCCAGGAGGTCACTTTATAATACTCAGGGGAAGAATCCATCAAGACATAAACATTGTAAATATATACGCACCCAACATAGGAGCACCCAGATACATAAAGAAAATCTTGGAAGACTTCTAGAAAGATATTGACAGCAACACAGTTATAGTAGGGGATTTTTAACAACCCCCTGTCAGAAATGGACACATCTTCCAAACAAAATATCAACAGAGATATTGTGGCACTGAACAATGCCCTAGATCAAATGGACTTAACTGATACATATAGAGCCTTTCATCCCAAAGAAGCAAAATACACATTCTTTTCAAATGCACATGGAACATTTTCAAAGATAGACCACATAATAGGACACAAAACAAGCCTCAACAAATTCAAAAAAATGGAACATTTTCAAAGATAGACCACATAATAGGACACAAAACAAGCCTCAACAAATTCAAAAAAATTGAAATCATATCAAGTATTTGCTCTGACCACAAGGGACTGAAATTAGAAACCAACCCCAAGGAAAAAAAACCCAAACACTCAAAATCATGGAGATTGAATAGCATGCTATTAAACAATGAATGGGTCAAGAATGAGACTAGAGAAGAAATCAAAAATTTTCTGGAAACAAATGAAAATGAAGCACAACAACCCAAAACTTATGGGACACAGCAAAGGCAGTCCTGAGAGGGAAGTTCATAGCAATACAGCCCTACCTAAAAAAGACAGAAACATTTCTAACAACCTAACCCTATGTCTACAAGAACTCGAGGAACAACAACAAAGATAGCCCAGAGCAGGGAGAAGGAAGGAAATAACCAAGATCAGAGCAGAATTAAATGACATAGAGACTAAAAGCACAATTCTAAGGATCAATGAATCCAGGAGCTGGTTCTTTGAAAAGATAAACAAAATCGACAAGCCTTTAAGCAGGCTCATCAAGAAAAAAAGAGAGAGGACCCAAATAAATAAAATGAGAAATGCAAGAGGAGTGATTACGACTGATACTACAAAAATACAAAGGATCGTAAGAAGTTACTACAAAGAAGCATATGCCAAGAAAATTGAAAAACCTAGGTGAAATGGACAAATTTCTAAAAAAATATAATCTTCCAAAAGTGAATGAAGAAGAAACAGAAAGCCTGAACAAATCAATAACAGCTGAAAAAAATCAAAGCAGTAATTAAAAAACTCCCAGTACACAAAAGCCCTGGACCAGATGGTTTCACAGAATTTCACAAAATATTTAAAGAAGAGCTAACCCCTATCTTTCACAGACTATTCCAAAAGTCCAAGAAGGTGGGAGACTCCCAAACTCTTTATGAAGCCATCATCATCCTAATCCCAAAACAAGACAAAGATACAACAAAGAAAGAAACCTATAAGCCAATATCACTGATGAACATAGACACTAAAATTCTCAACAAAATATAGGCAAACCAGAAATATGTTAAAAAGATCACATACCATGATCAAGTGAGATTCATCCCAGGGATGCAATGATGGTACAATATTCGCAAATCAATAAACAAAAGGAAAGACAAAAATCATATGATCATATCAACAGATGCAAAAAAAAGCATTTTATGAGGTATAGCACCCATTTATGATAAAAACACTCAGCAAAGTGGGAATAGAGGGAGCATTCCTCAACATAATAAAGGCCATATATGAGAGACCTACAACTAACATCATTCTCAATGGGCAAAAACTAAAAGCTTTCCCTCTAAGATCAGGAACAAGACAAGGATGTCCACTTTCACCACTTCTATTCAACACAGTATTGGAAGTCCTAGCCACAGCAATCAGACAAGAAAAAGAAATAAAAGGCATCCAAATTGGAAAGGAGGAAGTAAAACTGTCATTGTTTGCAGATGACATGATAGTGTACATAGGAAATCCTATAGACTCCACCAAAAAAAATTATTTGACCTAATAAGTGAATTTGGCAAAACAGCAGGACACAAAGTCAATATTCAGAAATTGAATATTTTTGGCATATTTAAGGCATTTTTGTACACCAACGATGAAACATCATAAACAGAAAACAGGAAAAAAATTCCATTTGATATACCAACAAGAAAAATAAAATATCTAGGAATAAAGCTAACCAAGGAGGTAAAAGATCTGTACTCAGAAAAATACACAACACTGAAGAAAGAAATCAAGGAAGACACAAACAAATGGAAGTATGTACCGTGTTCACGGATTGGAAGAATTAACATCATCAAAATGTCCATACTACCCAAAGCAATTTATAGATTCAACACAATCCCTATTAAAGTACCAATGATACATTTCAGATATAGAACAAACATTTCACAATATATATGAAACCAAAAATGACCCTGAATAGTTGCAGAAATTTTGAGAAAGAACAGAGTAGGAGGGATCATAATACCCGATATCAAACTGTATTACAAGGCCACTCACTGTATTAAAAACAGCCTGGTATTGGCATAGACCAGTGGAACAGAACAGAGAGCCCAGAAATAAACCCAAGTCTCTATGGTTAATTAATATTCGACAAAGGAGACAGAAGCATAAAATGGAGTAAAAATAGTCTCTTCAACAAATGGTATTGGGAGATCTGGACAGCTACATACAAAAAAATGAAACTTGACCACCAACTTACACCACACACAAAAATAAATTCAAGGTGGATAAGAACTTAAATATAAGTTGTGACACCATAAAAGTCCTAGAGCAGAACATAGGCAGGAAAATCTCAGATATTCCACACAGCAATATTTTCACTGATACCTCCCCTATAGCAAGGGATATAAAGGAAAGAATAAACAAATGAGACTTTATCAAAACAAAAAATCTTCTGCATGGCTAAAGAAAACATCAGCAAAATGAAAAGGGAACCAACCATATGGGAAAATTTATTTTCCAATGATACCTCCTTGACAAGGGTTTGATCTCCAAAATATACAAAGAACTCACACAACTCCACTCCAGGAAGAGAAAAAACCCAATTAAGAAATGGACAAAGGACCTGGACACTTCTCCAAGGAGGACATACAGAGGGCCCGAAGACATATGAAAACACACTCAGCATCACTAGCCTTCAGAGAGATGCAAATTAAAACCACAATGAGATAACACTTCACACTGGTCAGAATGGCCATCATAAAGCAACAAACAAGTGCTGATGAGGTTGTGGAGAAAAGGGAACCCTAGTGCACTGTTGGTGGGAATGCAGTCTGGTGCAGCCACTGTGGAAAACAGTATGGAATTTCCTCAGAAAACTAAAAATGGAACTGCCTTTTCATCCAGCAATCCCACTGCTGGGGTTATACGCTAAGAACCCTGAAACACAATCCGAAAGGATCTGTGCACACCAATGTTCACAGCAGCACAGTTTACAATAGCCAAGTACTGGAAGCAACCTAAGTGCCCATCAGTAAATGAATGGATCAAAAAACTATGGTACATTCACACAATGGAAAACTATGCAGCAGAAAGAAAGAAGGAGCCCCCACCCTTTGTGACAGCATGGATGGAACTGGAGAGCATTATGCAGCTAAGTTAAATAAGCAAGGTGGTGAAAGACAAATATCATATGATCTCACCTGTAAGTGAAACCTAATCAACAAAATAAACATGCAAGCAAAATATACCCATAAACATTGAAATTAAGAACAAACTGACAGTAACCAGAGAGGAGGTGGGAGGAGATAATGGGGGAAAAAGGGGAAGGTTTTTCAGGAACATCTATAAAAGGACACATGGAAAAAACCAAAGCAGGGTAGGATCAAAGGTGGGAAGTGGGGATGACTTGGGTGGGGGGTAGTGGTGGGGGAAAAATGGAGTCAACTGTACTTGAACAACAATAAAAGAAGATAAAAATAAAAAAATCAACAATATCCGTAGATCTAAACAGGATTTAAAAAATCTCATAATATCTAAAATGTCCAGGATACAATCCAAAATTACTTGGCATATGAAGAATCAAGAAAATCTCAGCCACATGGGAAAAGATATTCAGATAACAACAGAGAGATGACAGAGATGTCATCAGGAATGACGAAAGAAGAGGAGAAACAGTAAATATCTAATGTAAATATAATAGACTAATCTTGTTTTATTGAATTATTTAAAATATGTTGGACAATTGGAAGAAAACTTAATATTGACTGAAAAGACTTTCAATCTTTGCAGATATAACATATAAGACAACCACAACATAGGGAAAAGGAAGGGACTCTTGGGTAGACAAGTCCATCCAATAACAGCAGGACAAACTCTTTCTAAGTGCATTTGGAATATTCATTAGCATACAGCATATCCTGGGCCATAAAACCTCAAATTCTAATAAAGAATTGGAATCACAAAAGATGTGGTTTCTGACAATAGCAGACAATAATAGAAAATAATAGGAGAATCTCCTAACAATTGGAAGTCAAACACACTTCTAAATAATGCATTGGAAATTAGAAAATACTGTTGTGAACAAAAATAAAAACATATTAGGATGTGTGGAATGTAGCTAAAGTGGTGATCAAAATAAATTTATGCCATTAAATGCTTATAATTAGAAAAGACAGTTCTCAAATCAATAAACTAACCGCTACCTTAAAAAGCTAGAAAAAAAAGAGCAAAATAAATCTAAAGTAAGCAGAGGAAGCAAATAATAAAAACAAAAGTAGATTATCTATGAAACTGTAAACAGAAAACAAACAAACAACAGAGAAAAATCAAAGAAACCAAAAGATGGTTCTTGGAAAATGCCAATAAAAGCAATAAATCTGTAGCCTGATGATAAAGAAACAAAAAGAAAAGAAACAAATTACCAATATCAGGAATGAAATTATCACTATAGACTCTGTAGACATTGAGAAAATAAGAAAATACTATAAACAAATCTATGCACATAAATTCAACAAGTCAGATAAAAGAACACAATTGCACGAAATCTATAAACTATCAAAACTCTGCCAACATTAAATATATAACATAACTAGCACTACAACTCTAATGAATGAAATTCTCCATGGCCAGATGGTTTCACTGGTGACTTGTACCAAATATTTAAAAACTAAGTAACACTAATTCTACACAATCTCTTCTAGAAAACACAAGAGGAGAAAACACTTCCCAACTCAGTTTATTAAGCCAGAATTACCTTGATATCAAAAACCAGTCAAACAGCCCTGGCTGCTGTAGGTCAGTTGGTTAGAGAGTTGTCCTGTAAACCAAAAGGTCACAGGTTTGATTCCCAGTCAGGCCACACACCTAGGTTTGGTCCCTCATCAAAGCACATACAAGAGGCAACCAGTAGATGTTTCTCTCTCACATCAGTGTTTTTATCTCTCTCCCTCCCTTCTTCATTCTCTAAAATCAATAAGCATATCCTTGGGTGATGATACAAAATAAATAAAAACAGCCAAACATGGTATAAGAAAAGAAAACTATAGGCTAATATCCCTCAAGTACATAGATGCAAAAATACTCAACAAAGTATAAGTAAATTAAATCTAGCAATATATAAAAAGAGTAATACACCACAGCCAAGTGTAGTTTATCCTAGGAATGCAAAGCTTGTTCAATATTTGAAAATTAACCAACATAATCCTCCATGTTGACAATCTAAAGAAGAAAAACCTATATAATCACATCAATCAATACAGATATAGGTGGACACTGCACTTACCTCTTCCTACAACCACATCAAAATTAGAACTAAAATATAGAACAATCAACCTGGATAACCACCTGAAGACTACCTGCACAGAAGTCCGATTACTAAGGATAACAAGAAGCCACATCAAGACTGGTAGAAGGGGAAGAGACATGAAACAGGCTGGCCACAGCCCCATTTGTGGCAGCTGAGAACCCACAGGGATATTTCAGCTGCAGAGTAGCCCACACCAGGCTCTCCAGTCCAGAACACCAGCGCTGGGAAGAAAGTTCACATAACATCTGCCTGTGAAAATGTGAGAATTTCCATCCACCTGAGTGAGAAGGTAGGCTGCTGAAAACCCAGATGTCCTCTTAAAGGGCCAACATACAAACTCATGCTTGCAGGCACTCACCTTGACAGAGGAAGAGTGGTTCAGGGGATTCCAGAGACATATAGGAGAAACTGAGCCATGTAGCTTTAGGGTGAAGGCTTCAGGGATGACTGCCATTGATCCTTTGTTGAACCCTCCACCTGTGTGACTGACAGGCACCATCTTTCCTGTGTTGAGCCATTCCCCCACAAGGCTGAATCTGATTCTTCATTAGCCAGCTGAATTCCACCAGCTCCACTCAAAGGACTTCCTGAGACCCTGCCTTAACCAACTCAAGCACGGCCTGAGGCTCTCTTGGAGACAAGCTTGTCCCACATTGTAGTCTTTTAAGAAATTCCAGTCAACCTCAGGGTTGCCAGAGACACATGAGAAGAAATTGAATCATGTGGCTTCAGGGTGAAGGCTGCAGGGACTACCACACTTATCTCTGTGTTCACCCTTCCTCCCATACAGTATACAGGTACCATCTTTCCAGTGTTGAGCCCTCCTTCACATGGCCAAATATGAATTTGCATTAGTTTGTGTACTCCACTAATTCTACCCTAACAACTCCCTGAGACCAAGGTCCATAGGCACCAGGCAGATGGCAGCTGGCTTCAGCATAACCTGAGACTTTTGCTAAGTGGCCTCTGGCCCAGGAATGGCGCCAAACCTGAATGTGTATTAACCTCATGAACCACTTACTCCATCCTGGTGACTCCCTGAGACCCTGGTTTATGGAACTCATGTACTGCCCAACGTTCTTTCAGTGTCTGAGCCTTATAAGCAGCCAGTAGGCAGCAGCAAGTCTTGGGGTGCTTTGGTTCTTTTGCTGACCTGCCCCAGGCCCAACACTTGTGGCAGCCAGTCTCGGTTCCTAGTATGGCCTGTCCCACACTCCAGCAGACCCAGAACAGGCAGCTACCAACCATGGATCACCTCGTGGCTCCTAACATGTAGCCCTGGGCTGGTCATGGGCAGTGTCAGACAATGACCTGCACCAGAATCTCTCCCAAGATGCCCCAGAACCAACACAGCTGCTGGCCAACTTTAGACCACCACCTGATTAGCTCCACAAGACCACCCAAAGGGTGACCCTGGCAGGCATGAGATTCTCCTGGTGTGAAACCCACTTTGTGGGGTCAACCCCTACACAGTAGCTTATATACTCTGAGGTAGTGGACATTCCTCACAGCCACTCAGCCTGAGGACCAATCCTACCCACTGATGTGCCAACAGCAATTAAGACTCAACTACAACAAGAAGGCACACACAACCCACACAGGGACATTCCAGGAGCACCCAGCTCAGATGATTGGGAAGACTGTACCACCGGGCCCCACAGAACACCTACTCTACATAAGGCAATCAACCATACCAACACTGGGAGATGTAACAGAGCTGCCTAATATACAGAAGCCAAAATGGGCAGACAGAGAAAAATATGCCAAAGGAAACCACAGGAAATTCTTCAGTAAAAAAAAAAAAAAAACCTAAATGAAATGGAGACAAGCAATCTACCAGATACAGAATTCAAACCACTGGTTATAGTGACACTCAAGGAACTTAGGAGAAAAATAGATGAACTCAGTGAAAACTTCAACAAAGAAATAGTAAGCATAAAAAAGGACACAGAAACCATAACAAATAACCAGTCAGAAATGAAGACTATAATAACTTAAATAAAGAGGCCACTAAAAGGAATCAACAGCAGATTCAATGAAGCACAGCATCAAACCAGCAATTTGGAAGACAAGGTAGCAGAAAACAATCAGAACACCAAAAAGAAAAAAGAATTTAAAAAATGATAATTTAATGAGTTTCTGGGAAAACATCAAGTGTAACAATATTCACATCATATACATACCAGAAAAAAAGAGAGAGAAGAAGGGATTGAGAACTAGTTTAAAGAACTAATGTCTAAAAGCCTCCCTAACCTGGCAAAGGAAAAAGACACACAAGTCCAGGAACCCTAGAGAGTCCCAAACAAGATGAACCCAAAGAGGCCCACACCAAGACACATCATAAGTGAAAGGGCAAAGATTAAAGACAAAGAGAAACTTAAGAGCAGCAAAAAAAAAAGATAGTTACCAAGACTACTCTATCCACCTAAACTATCATTTAAAATTGAAGGAGAGATAAAGAGCTTCACAGAGAAGAAAAGAGCTAAAAAAGTATATCACTAACAAACCAGTATTACAGAAAAAGAAGAAAGAAAGAAAAGAGGAACATGGTTCCTCTTAAAGAATAAGTGTGTGTGTGTGTGTGGAAATGGAGACAACTGTACATGAACAACAATAAAAAATGTGAAAAAAATTTAAATAAATAAAAATAAAAACATGACAAAGAAAAGAAAGAATAAAATGGCAATAAATACTACTGTACCTATCACTTTAAATGTAAATGGCTACAATGCTCCAATTAAGACAAGGGTAGCTGAATGGACAAGAAAACAAGACACATACATATGTCGTCTATGAGAGACCCATCTCAGGATGAATGACACACACAGACTGAAAGTAAAGGGAATGAAAAACTTATTTCATGCAAAATTTTTTAAAAAGGTGGGATAACAATTCTTATATCTGACAAAATAGACTTAAAACAAAGGCTGTAATAAACAAACAAGGATATTACATAATTATAAAGGGATCAATCCAACAAGAGATGCTGTAACTCTTGTAAACATTTATGCACCAAATATAGGAACACCTAAATATGTATATAAAGCAAATCTTGATGGACATAAAGGGAGACAGTGACAGTAATACAGTCATAGTAGGGGGTTTTAACACCCCATTGACACCAATGGGTAGATCTTCTATTAAAAAAATCAACGAGGAACAGTGGCCTTAAATGACACACTAGATCACATGTTTTTGATTGATATTTTCAGAGCATTTTACCCCAAAGCAGCAGAATATACACATTTTTTCAAGTGCACATGGAGCATTTTCTATAACAGACCACATGTCAGGAGACAAAGCAAGTCTCAATCAAAAAGCTAAATTTAATTTAGTAATTAAAAAGCTTAAATTACTAAAAAAAATAGTAATTTAAGAACACTGAAATCATATCAAGCATCTGACCATAATAGTATGAAACCACAAATTAACTATAGGGAAAAAAACTGAGAAACACACAACACTTGTAGGCGAACTCCATGCTACTAAACAAGGAAGGGGTTAACAATGAAATCAAGGAAGAAATCCAAATATACCTTGAGACAAATGAAAATGAGAACAAAACAACACAAAACCTATGAACACAGTAAAAGTAATCCTAAGAGGAAAATTCATTGAAATACAGGCCTACCTCAAGAAACAAGAAAAAATCTCAAATAAACAATATAATCTTGCACCTAAATAAATTAGAAAAAGAAGAACAAGCAAAACCCAAAGTGAGTAGGAGGAAGGATATAATAAAGATTAGAGTGAAAATAAACAAAATAGAGTATAAAAAAATACAAAAGATCAATGAAACCAGGAGCTAGTTCTTTGAAAAGATAAACAAGATTGATGAGCCTTTAACCAGACTCATCAAGAATAGGAAAAAGGATCCAAATAAATAAAATAAGTAAAAGAGAAGTAACAACTGACACCAGAGAAATACAAAGGATTATGAGAAAATATTATGAACAACAAATTGGAAAACCTAGAAAAAATGGACAAATTCCTAGAAACATACAATGTTTCAAAACTAAATCAAGAAACAGAAAAACTGAGCAGACTGATTACAACTAACAAATTTTTAAAAATCTCAACAAATAAAAGTCCTAGATCATGTGGCTTCACAAGTGAATTTTATCAAACATTCAAAGATAATTCATACACCTATTCTTCTCAAACTATTCCAAAAAATTCAATAGGAAGAAAGACTCCCTAACTCATTTTATGAGGCCAGCATTATCCTAATTCCAAACCAGATAAAGACACGACAAAGAAAGTAAGTTATAGGCCAATATCCCTATTAAATATAGATACAAAAATCCTCAACAAAATATTAGCAAACTGAATTCAGCAATACATTAAAAAGATCACGCACCACAATCAAGTAGGTTTTATTCTGAGGATGCAAAGTTAGTATAATATCCACAAATCAATGAATGTGATACATCACATAAATAAAATGGATAAAACTCACATAATAATATCAATAGAGAAAAAAACTGACAAAATCCAGAGCCCATGTATGATTAAAAAAAAAAAACCTCTGAGCAAAGTGGGAACAGACGGAACATCCCGCAACGTAATAAAGGCCATATCTGACAAACCCATAACTAACCTCATAGTCAAAAGGAAAAAGCTAAAAGTGACAGAAACAAGACAGAATTGTCCCCTTTCACCACTTCTATTCAACATAATATTGGAAGTCCTAGCCACTGTACTCAGACAAGAAAAAATAGTAATAAAAGATATCCAAATTGGAAAGAAAAAAGTAAGGTTTCCATTATATGCAGATGACATAATATTATAGAGAGAGAACTCTAAAGATTCCAAAAAGAACTGATAAATAAATTCAGTAAAGTAGCAGGACACAAAATTAATATTCAGAAATCAGTTTCATTTGTATACAGCAGTAATCAATTATCAGAAACAGAAACTATGAAAACAACCCCATTTACAATTGCATAAAAAAGTAAAATAGTAATGAATAACTCTAACCAAGGAAGTAAAACATCCATAATCAGAAAATTATACTACCCAAAGCAATCTACAGATTAAATTAAATCCCTGCCAAAGTAATAATGGCATTTTAAACAAAACTAGGAGCCACAAAAGATCCAAAATAGCCACAGCAATCTGGAGAAAAAAGAGAACAAAGTTGGAGGTATAACACTACCTGACATCAACCTGTACTACAAGACCACAGTAATCAAAACAGCATGCTACGAACATAAAAACATAAACATAGATCAATGAAACAGAATAGAGAGCCTAGAAATAAACCCACACCTACATAATAAATTATTTTATAACAAAAGAGGCAGCGACATGTAATGGAGTAAAGACAGTCTATTCAATAAATGATACTGAAAAAAACTGGACAGGTACCTGTAAAAAAAAAAAAAAAAAAAACTAGACCACCTTCTTACACCATATACAGGATCAAACTTAAAATGGATTAAAGACTTAAATGTAAAACTTGAAACCATAAAACTCCTAGAAGAAAACATAGGCAGTAAAATCTCTGATATTCCTCTTAATAATATTTTTCCTGGTATATCTACTGAGGCAAGGAAAACAAAAGAAAAAATAAAAAAATGGGGCAACATCAAACTGATTTTTGCACATCAAAAGAAATCATCCACAAAATGAAAAGACAACCTACTGAATGGAAGAAAATATTTGCCAAATGATACATCCTATAAGGAGTTATTATCCAAAATTTATAAAGAATCCATGCAACTCAACACCTAAAAAACAAGCAATCCAATTAAATAATGAGCACACGAGCTGAACAGACACTTCTCAAGGGAACATACAGATGGCAAATACATATATGAAAGGATGCTCAACAATACCAATCATCAGAGAAGTGCAGATTAGAACCACAATGAGATATCACCTCACACCTGTCAGAATGACTATCATCAATAAATCAACAAATGTTGGTGAGATGTGGAGAAAAGGGAATCCTTGTGCACTGTTAGTGGAATTTCAAATTGGTGCAGCCATTATGGATGACAGTATAGAGTATCTCTCAAAAAATTAAAAATAGAAGCACCTTATGACCCGCAATTCTACTTCTGGGTATTTATCTGAAAAAACCTAACACAAATTCATCACAGTGTTATTTACAATAACCAAGATATGAGAGCAACCCAAGTACCCACCAACAGACAAGTGGATAAAGATGTGTTTTTTTTTATATATATAATGGAATATCAGCAGTAATATATAATGGAATATCACTCAGCCATGAAAAAGAACATATTTTACCATTTGCAATAACATGGATGGACCTAAAGGGTATTATGCTAAGTCACAGGTGGCAAACACAAGGCCCCAGGGGCCAAATCCGTCCCTCCTCCTCATTTTATCTGGCCTGGCACCTTGTTTCTACCCAGCGGCAGCACCAAGCTCTCACTTAACTGTTAAGGAATAGTTACAATTACACAGTCCTAAAATTACGTTCAGCCCTTTGAAGGCAACCGAGAGGCTGATGTGGCCCCTGGTGAAAATGAGTTTGACACCCCTGTGCTAAGTGATATAAGTCAGACAGGGAAAGACAAATACCATATGATTTCACTTATACATGGAATCTAAAGAAAATAAACAAACGAAATAGAAACAGGCTCATAGATACAGAAAATAAACTAAGGGTTGCCAGATGGGAGGTGGGTTGGAGGGCAGAGTGAAAAAGATGACAGTTTTAAGTATAGATTGGTAGGTATAAAATAGTCATGGGGGTATAAAGTACAGCATAGGGAATATAGCCAATAATACTGTAATAACTATATATGGTGCCACAGTGCCAGGTGGGTACTAGAACTGTTGGGGGATCACTTTATAAATTATATAATTGTCTAACTAGAATGCTGTACACCTGAAATTAATATAAAATAATATTGAATGTCACCTGTAATTTAAAAATATAATAAAAACAAACAAAAAATATGGAAAAAGCATACAAAGTTCAACATCCATTCATATTAAAATTTCTCAGCAAACTAGAAATAGAAGAAAGTGTACTCAACCTGGAAAAGATATTCACAAAAAGCTAATATCATACTTAATGATGAAAGACTGAATGTTTTTTCCTTAAGATCAAGAACAAGGCAAGGATGTCTACTCTTAGCATTCCTATTCAACATCATATTGGAAGTCCTATTAGAGCAATAAGACAAGAAAAAGAAAGCTGTGCAAATTAGAAAAGAATAAAACTGTCCCTATTTGTTGACTCCTAGAACCAATAAATGAGAATAAGATGACAACATAGAAGGTCAAACCACAAAAGTAAATTAAATATCTGTACATTAGCTATGAAAAGTGGAACCCAAAATTTTAAAGAAAATACCAGTTATAGTAACTCCAAAAAAAAAAGTAAAATACTTAGGTCTTGATCTAGTAAAGCATATTTAGGGTTTGTGTTCTGTAAACTACAAATCACTGACTAAAGAAATCAAAGAAGACCTAAATAAGTGGAGAGACATACCATGTTCATGGACTGGAGGATTCAAAGTAATGACTCACAACAGAGATGTCAACTATTCCAAATTTATCTTGATTTAAAGCAAACCTGATCCAAATCCCAGGATATCTTTTTGTACATATAGGTAAGTTCATTATAAAATGTGTATGGATAGGTTAAAAAACTAGACTGGCCAAAACAACTTTTTAAAAGAAGAATAAAATTGGAAGAATCATACTATTGAAGGTTTATAACAATTCTTAAAATTGGGAAATTAAGGCATTGCACTACTGGAGAAGGGAAACACACATAGATCAATAGAAGATATTAAAAAGTTCAGAAATAGACCCACATAAATATGGATACTGAATTTTTACAAAAGTGCAAAGGAAATTCAGAAGAGAAAGTATAGTATTTCAACAAATGTTAAAATATCATTGAACATACAAGGTCAAAAAGATGAACCTTGACCTAAACCTCACATCTTACCAAAAAGTTATCTAAAATTGATCACGGAGCTAAGTATAAAGCAAAAAAAAAAAAAAAAAAAAAAAACCACACAAAAAAAATGTATGTAACTTTAAAAACAGAAAACTCCATGACTGGTAGTCAGTAGAAGAATTTCTAGACACCAAAACAAAACCTATTTTTAAAAAGCTTGATAAGTTAGCCTTCATCACAATTAAATCATTTGTTCTGTGAAAGATACTGTTAAAGAATGAAAAAACAGCCCTGACTGGTGTGGCTCAGTTGGTTGGATGTTGTTCAGCAAAGCAAAAGTTTGCCAATTCGATTCCCAATCAGGGAATATGCCTGCGTTGAGCGTTCAGTCCTCATTAGGAGTGTGTATATGAGAGGCAATCAAGTGATGTTTCTTTCCCTCTTTCTCACTCCCTTCCCCTCTCTCTAAAAATAAATAATATCTTTAAAAAATAATGAAAAAAGACACAGAGAAAATATTTACAAATCACATATCTGACGAAGAACTTATATAAATAATAAAAATGAACTTTTAAAGCTCAACAGTAAGAAAACAATCTAATTAATAATAGATAAAATATCAGAATAGATATTGCACCAAAGAAAATAAGCATATGGAAAAAATTTCCACCATCATTAACTATTGGAGAACGCAATGAGATACCACTACATGCCTAATAAAATGACTAAAAATTTTAAAACTGACAGCACCATGCACTGGCCAGGATGTAGAGCAAGGGAACTCTTTTTAACTGCTAATGGGAACAGGATATCGTAAAGCCACCTTGCAAAAACAGGTCGTTTCTTATAAAGTTGAATATATACTCTACCATATGACCCAACAATCCCTTGTATAGATATTTACCCTACTGAAATAAAAACTTATGTTCACACAAAAACCCGTACATGAATGTTTACAGAAATTCTACCCATGTCTTATATGGAAATTACATTTTCCCTTGGAAAGGTGCATGTGCACACACACACACAAACTAGCAGGAAAAAAATCAACCAAATGTATGGAATCTCTTGAAGGTTCTTTCTCTTCTAGATAAACATACCCAGCTCCACAACCCCACACTGCACACCACTACATCTCCGACCCCAAGATCCCTTGCTCTTGGATGGACTGATTTGGAGGAGGTTTGGTGGGGGGAGGGGAGGATAGAACAAAGACAAAATCAACAAATGGTAGAAGAATCCAGAAAAACCTACTGAAAAATCAATCAGTTGATCAAAGGAGCCTTTGAACTCATAGCCTGGAAGAGACACTGGGAATATGTATAAGTAAAAAGTTCCCTTGGCCCTCTATTTGCTCCATTCACCTACTCCTTGGAATTTTACATAGATACTATTTCAACTGAAGCAAAAAGAAAGAAGTTCAAGCACTTGCCTATAACTCTATAAGTCTTTGCTCTTGTCTCATTTAAAGAGAAAGAAATAGAGCAAAATTTTAATATAGACAGAGTCGATACATTTCTAAAGAGGTCTTGCTAACTGAAGTCACAGGGTAATGCAGGGAACCAAGACAGAGATCATAAGAGCAGTTAGATTTCCTTCAAAAGAGAGAAAAAAAAAAAAGACAGGCTTGTTTGATGTGGAAAAATTTCCATACCCTCTTCCATCAATCACCAGATTCTTCCCAGTGCTCTGGTTGTTATCAGTGATGTACAAATTGAAGGAAAATACTGGTCAAGGTTAGGAAAACCAAGATTGGGCCAAGGGTGACCACAGTGAAACAGTTGAGCCAAATCAAAACCCTGACTGACAACAACCCTAAGTAAAGAGTTAAAGTATATGTTGTTGGGGGAAAAATCACTAATATATGTCCTGGGATGGAACTCCCTTAGCTGGACTCTTGTTCATTCAATCTGTTCTACTCATTCATTTACATACATTAAAATGCACTAGTTTAAAGGATACACTTTGGTAAGTTTTAACAGATCTGCACACCTAAGCAACCACATCATATCTGTCAAGATGTAGGATATTTTCTATCTCGCCAAAGAGTTCACTCACACCCCATCCCAGTTAATCTGATTGGCTGTCTGTCACTAAAGATTTATCTTTTCTAGAGTTTCATATGAATGGAATTATACCATATGTACTCTTTTATGTCTGGTTTCTTTTAGCATAATGCTTTTGAGATCCAACTGTGTTGCTTTTCTTTTTATTGCTTAAAAATAAAAGGATACATTTCTTTTTATTGTTGAGTCAGACTCCATTGTATGGATAGTATGGTTATGCCATAATTTGTTTATCCATCAAATTGGTGGACTCTTTGGTTATTTCCTGTTTAAATGCCAATGAGCATTGGTGTATAAGCATTTGTGTAGACATACACACAACTTTAGTTTTAATTTCTCTTGGGGAACTATATAGGAGTGAAATTGTTGAGTCATTTGGTAAGTGTATATTTAACTTATAAACTCCTACACTGTTTTCCAAAACTATTGTGCCATTTTACATTCCCACCAGCAATGTACGAGTGTTTCAGTTGCTCCATATCCTTGCCAACATTTGATACTGTCAGTGAGTCTTTTTAATTTTATCCATTCTAGTGTGTAGAAGTCAACTGAGATGTCATTGAAGCTCAATTTGCATTTCCCTTATGACCAGTGATGTCAAGTACCCTTTCAAGTGTTGGTTGGCAATCTGTATATCTACTTTTCTAAAGCTTCTGTTAAAAAAATCTTTTGTCGCCCTGGCTGGTGTAGCTCAGTGGATTGAGTGCGGGCTGCGAACCAAAGAGTCGCCAGTTTGATTCCCAGTCAGGGCACATGCCTGGGTTGCGGGCCAGGTACCCAGTGGGGGCCACGTGAGAGGCAACCACACATTGATGTTTCTCTCCCTCTCTCTCTCTCCCTCCCTTCCCTAGTCTCTAAAAATAAATAAAAATAAAATATAAAAAATAAAAAAATCTTTTATCAATTATTTATTGAGTTGTCCTTTATAACTGAGTTATAAGAGTTATTCATTTATTAGGATAAAAGTCTTTTGTCAAACATATGTATTGTGAATATTTTCTGCCAATCTGTTGGCTTGCCTTTTCAATTTTTTTAACTATGTCTTCCAAATAACAGAAATTTTACATTTTGATGAAGTTCAATTTATCAATGTTTTCTACTATGGTTCTGTATTTTCTGTCCAAGAAATCTTTTCCTATCCTAAATTCATAGATATTTTCTCTTACGTTTTCTTATACAGGTTTTATATTACCCTTTGCTTTAGGTTTATGACCCATTTTGAGTAAATTCATCTTTAATATGGCCACCTAACTGTTCCAGAACTCTTTGTTAAAAACCCTGCTCTTTTCCCCAGCATCTCTGTTGAAAATGACTAGATATGAATGGGTCTACTTCTACACTTCTTATCCTTCCTATGTCATGCTTCTTCCTTTCTCAGGAACTATAGTAACTCTTCACTGTCCATCAGATCATTCTAACGTCAAAGTACTTACCTCCAACAACGTTTTGTTTCAGCTGGGCCTACCTCAGCTCCCACCCTCATTCCCGAATACACCGTATCACTGCTACCTGATCACCCCACTTACGCCACTCTTCCAGTAATCCCGGGACGTTCTTCCTACCACCCTTAAAACACTTCCGACCCTTCCTCATCCCTGAAGCATTTGCTGATCATTGAATGTGGCAAAGATCCCTTCCCTCACTGCCTATAGTTCTGATTATACTTACAGTGCATGACAATACCACACCTTTTCATCTTTAAATGTGATTCAATATGGTTCAATTCAATAATGATTCAACCTTTAAATGAGGTTGAATTCAACAAAGAGTGACTGGCAAGTTATGGAGGTAGACAGTGGGGATAGAGTAATAAAAATAAAGAGTCACGGTCCAGATACTTAGAAACTAGTGAGTAAAGAATCAAGTAAACAAAAATAATCCCATATACATATGTTCTTAAGCATATGTATATTGCTCTTAAATATAGTGTTCACTAAATCATGTTATGTTTCATGATGTATATATATATTTTATATCCTTCAAATAAATATTTCAGTATGTAGTTCTGAAAGGACTCTTTAAACAAATCACAATACCATAATTATGCCTTGAATATTGTAATAATTCCTTAATTTCATCATCTATCCAGGCAATGTTCAAATTTCCTTGATTGTCTCATAAATGTCTGTTTGTAGTTTGTTCGTCTAAATTGAGAATCAAATAGGACCCATATATTGAAATTAGTTGGCATTTCTCTAATTTTCTTTTAGCTCCCTGGGGATGCTAGAACCTCTTTAGCACAACCCCTCTTTCATTGCAATTCATTTGTTGGAAAAAAGTATGCTGTTTGTCTTACAGAGTTTAAGATTGCCTGGATTTTGATCACTGTATTCCTGTAGTGTCACTTAATTCATTTCTCTATCTCCTGTATTTCCTATAAATTGGTGATCATATCTAGAGGCTTGATCAGATTTAGGATGGTTTTAGTTGGGCAGAACATTTCTAAAGAGAAATTCTTTAATTTTATTATGCTGAGATGCAGTATATGCAGGAAAGACAGGATAGGTGCTTGATTCTTTATCTGTTTGCAAAGTAATGAGTTAATTCTCTGGGCACCCTTAAAAGGTAACCAAATACGTGAATTCATTTTTAATATTATGAACTTACAAATTTGCTCAAATTTTCCTACGGGAATCTCTTTAATTCACCTCCTGAATCTTTCGGCCGTGGCCTTAGCAGTGTTTGAGAGCACCTCTGTTTTCTGGTGTGACAAGAAACTCCAGGCACAAGCTATACTTTTTCTGCCCCAAATTTGGAAACAATCATTTCTATAAGGGGTTCTAGTCCCTTTTAGTGAGAAATGGTATTTAGAAACCACAAGCTGTGAAATAGGAATCCTTACAGCTAATTGCTAGTGGGTTGACACTATTCTTCAACCTGTCAACTGATGTATCTTTTTCTCAAGATGAATTACATGATGAGTTCATATAAGTACTTCCATTCAAATTCATGACTATACAATGTTTACTTTACCTCATCAATTTTACACCTGGATTTTCTTTCTCCCATGGCTTAAATCTCAGTTCTCAAAAATGTCAACATAACTACTCATTTGCATTGTCCTACCACAGCCTCAAAATAACAGTATTATCACTACCACTCACGATAAACCACAGTAATACCACCTGGAGTATATAATCAAATGACTGTTCTTTGAAGTTACTTGGAATGGTTACTCTATGTGGTTATGCTACCAACTGAGACACACATAAGTTCTTTGTTTCATTTTGCTTTTAATTTTTAGTGATTACTTTAAAATGATGGAAATAAAGAACAGACAGGCCAGAAGGGAGGGGAAGGGGGAAAATGAGGGAGTGAAGGGGGGAAGGGTCCAGTCAAGGAACATGCATGAAGGACCCACGGTCATGGACAAAGGGGTGGGAGGAGAATTGATGTGGGAAGTGGGGTGTGGGTAGGGCAGGGGAGAGCAATGGGAAAAAATGGGGACAACTGTAACTGAACAACAATAAATTTTTTTAAATGACTAGTTTTATAATTATGTACAATATTTACCTGACTCCAGAGTCAAACCTACAAAACAAGGTATAGTTAGATGAAGTCTAGTTCCTGTCACTGTCCCTGCTGCCATGTTCTCTTCCTTCTACAATAGTAACCACTTTTTAAAAATGTATCATTTCTATTTCCATTGTTCTTTTTTTTTTTTAAAGATTTTATTTATTTATTTTCAGAGAGAGGAGAAGGGAGGGAGAAAGAGCAATGTATGGTTGCTTCTCACATGGTCTTCACTGGGGACCTGGCCCGCAACCCAGGCATGTGCCCCGACTGGGAATCGAACCGGGACCCTCTGGTTCCCAGCCCGCGCTCAATCCACTGAGCTACACCAGCCGGGCATATTTCCATTGTTCTTGTCAGAAACTGATGAAACTGATATTTAACATACTATATACACTTTCTCTACCTTGCTTTTCAACTTAGCAATATAACCTAAAGACTACCACATGCTTTTAGAGACAGTCCATATTTTTTTTATAGCTACATAGGGCTCCATTGTGTGGATATACCATAGTTTTTAAAAATGGGCCTGGACTGATGAGCACTGGGGTTGCTTCCGGCCTTTTGCTGTGTCAGTAAACAACTATGTACATGAGTATTTTCCTATTTTTGCCAGTGTATCTTTAGGATAATTCCCTAGAAGCTGGAGTGTTGAATCAAAAGTCTATCTAATTTTATGGATACTGTAAATTTCCCTCCATGAAGGTTAAATAATTTTTCATTTCTACCAGCAATGCAGACTGCATGTTCCCCTGCAGCTTCACCAACAGAGTCTGTGGTCAAACTCTCGGATCTTTGCCAACCTGATAGGTAAGAAATAATATGTCAGTGCGGTTCTAATTTGCATTTCTGCTATGATGAACAAAGCTGAGCACCTTTTCATAGGTTTAAGAGATCTTTGCATTTCCTTTCTGTGAACCGGTTTTTTATACCTCTATTCTGTTTTTACAATCTCATTATTTATTTCCCCATGGCATAAACTGCAGATATTTTTTCCCAATGAGTCATTTCCTTTGCTTTTTTTTTTTTACAACTGTAAGTATTTTGTTTTCATGTATTCTAATTTATCAATCTTTTGTTTTATTCATTCTGGATTTGGAAACCAGGAGTTTTCCCCATTCAGGTTAAAAAAATTTATTCATGTTTTCTTATAAGACTTGCACATCTTCAATGATGATCACCTTTCCCCCTTCATCATCTTAAGAATTAACAAAAGCAGCCTTATGTCCAGTCAGTTCACATGTTGGAAGTAGTTCATTCCCCATCTTAAAAGTCAAATCCCTGATGTAGTCCATGTAGTCGTCTCTGAATGCTACTCTTTTACACACATGAACCCTTGGGATTGTTCGGGCAAAGCACAGAGACTGAATGTGAATGTCACTGTTTCCCTTTACAGAGAGCTCCTCTGTGCCACCTGCAGTCATAGCATCAGATAGTATCCAAACCACCAAGTGCCCACAGGCAACGAGAGAGCTGGAGTCAAGGCATTTTGTTCCCTTTCCATGTAGAAAATGACCAACAAAGGAAATGTAGGTGCAAGGTGTAATGGATTCTCCCCGGGGCCAGTCAGCATCTGCCCAGTAGCCAGCGTGAGTAGGGGGTGCTCAGATGTTTTGTGGGTGCTTTTATGGAAGAGAGAATAACATTGGTAGACAGAGCAGCTGCAGCCAGCTGCTCAGGGAATTCTGCTCAGTGCCCTGGCATCACAGGCATGGCCTGTTTTGTGAAGTGCATCCAGTTTAGGAATGGGGGCACAGTTTCTTACTTCTCTTTCCAGAGATATATCATGTTTCTCATCTAAAACATTTCTTTACCAATTGGATTTTGCAAGACTGACTTCCACAACTGTAGCCTGGTATGTGATTAAACACTGGCCTCACTTTTTTGGATCTCAAAATAAGGCCAAAGAAAAGGTCTGATTTTTTTTTAATGTTAAAAAATATAAATCAATGATAGTCATATGTTTGATAATAATCTGAGAGGAAACAATAACCAGGTATATGTACATATGAGGTCTGTCCAGAAGGTATCCAGCCACGTACTATGAAAAATAGAGACATTTACTGAAGAAGATATGAGAGACAAGAAACATTGTACCTAGGACAATGACGCCTCAGTCTCCTCAAAGTAGGCAACTTGGGACCTCACACAGTTCTCCTAATCACCATCAGCTGCCCCATCATATTCTCCTAAAACTCATGGATGGTTTGAAATCTCTTCCCTTTCAAAGGTGATTTTAGCTTTGGGAAAAGCCAGAAGTTGCAGGACACCAAATCTTGGTTGTAGGAGAGTTGAGTCACCTGGGTGATTTGATGTTTCACCAAAAAACTCTGCACAAGACACAATGCATGAGCATGAGTTGTCATGATGAAGCTGTCAATCACCAGTTGTCCATAGCTGCAGTCTTCTGAAATATCCCAATAGTCTCCGTGGAGGAACGTTCAAGCTTAACACAAAATTGGATATAGATTTGTTGCATTACTTGCTCAGTTCTTTTGAACACATGCTCACTCAACAGTGTCTACCACCCCCACTGACTAGTACAGTGAAGTCATCATTGTTCATGCATGTGCATTCTAGCCCATTCTCCTTGGCTGCCAGGTTACATCCATGTCATGCAAACCATTCTTGTTATATTAACAATGGTTGGACTTTTTCTGGACAGACCTCATATATATATCTCCTATTTGCTTTCTTAACAAGCAATCCAGGTACTTCTAATAGAGATTTCCTTATATTACACTTTGAAAAAACTTTGCTCAAGAGTCTAAATCCTCTGAAAGTCTACCTTACCCCAAATTTCTTGAATTCCTTTTTTTATCCCTATGTTCTGACTATTTTATTGAGAGTTCATACCTATGACTATTTTATACTTATGACTATTTTATTGACAGTTCTATCCCAGGCATCCGGTACAATGTCTGGCACACAATGTGTACATCGTGTATCCTTGTTGAATTAAGAAATAAAAATCTGCCCTGGCTGGTGTAGCTCAGTGGATTGAGCGCAGGCTGGGAACCAAAGGGTCCCGGTTCAATTCCCAGTCAGGGCACATGCCTGGGTTGCAGGCCAGGTCCCCAGTGAGGGCCATGTGAGGAGCAACCACACATTGCTGTTTCTCTCCCTCTCTGTCTCCCTCCCTTCCCCTCTCTCTAAAAAAAAGTAATAAATAAAATCTTAAAAAAAAAAAAGAAATAAAAATCTGAAATAAGTAAATATCCACATGCAAAAGGATGAAGGTCTCATACCACGCAAAAATATTAACTCAAAATGGAATACAGACCTAAATGCAAGAGATTAAAATATATCAATTTTATAAGAAAACATAATTTTATAAGTAAATCTTCATGACCTTGAATCTGGCAATGGATTCTTAGGTATGACAGCAAAAGCACAAGTAACCAAAGGAAAAAATAAATAAATTGGATTTCATCAAAAATAAAACTTCTGTGCTTTAAAGGACACTATCAATAAAGGGAGGAAGATAGAGATCAGGCCCACAGCTCTGGGGCAGAGGTCAATGGGTGAGGAGGGAGGCGGGTTTCAAGCCCAAAAGAAAAAAAAAGAGAAAAACCTCATGAGCAGGGACAATAGTATGGTGAGTGTGGGGGGAGGGGGAGGGGGTGAAGGTGGAAGAAGATGTGGGGGGATAAATGGTCATGGAAAAAATACAATAAAAAAAAGAAAGTGACAAGACAACTCATAGAACAGGGAAGATAAATACCTGTCATAGCATCTGCCTTCATAAATCTTGTAAAAACCTTCCCCGGCACCAACTCTAGAACCACTGCCTATTCATCCCTCCTTTTCTTGCTTTCTGTGTCTGGCACTTCCTTTTCCATTTCTTCTCATCTTCTTTCTTTTCTTTTTGTTCCCACTCTGTTTTTCCTTCTTTTTCTTATTCTGTGTCTAGGGAATGCAATTTATATTTTTATTTTTATAAACAGGATTCTGAGTTTGCCTTTTTTTTTTTAATGTCACCAGGGAATTTGTTTGGGTTACAGAGCCTGGGCACCACAGAGTCTTACTATACCACAGGTCGCCTGCTTCTGTGCACTGATCCAAGGCCTATGAACAGACACACACAAAGTAGGCCTTTGATCCTGAAAACCTAGGGATCCCACTGGGATGAGGATAAATATTTATCTCTGTTTGCTTTTTTCTATTGGGCCTGGTTTCTGGCTTACTTAATGTCCTATTTGGACAAAGACCAGCCAGGTCAGGAAAAGATCACTCCACAGTTCCAGCCTTGAAAACATGTGGGAAGAGCCACGGTTCCCATATTAATATTAAAAGGGTCATCTGAGTACACTGCGAGTGTAAGAAAGTATGTACCAAGAAAAGACATTCTCTGCCCTCACGCTCAGTTAGAGAGGAAAACCAAATATAGAATATTTTCTTATGAATTTCTTCCCATACCCTTACTGAATTAAAAACAAGAAACATTCTAGAATGTTCTAGGAGGGTTAGAAGAGCTAACTGGTTGCTGCAGTGGAGAAAGAAGTAAAGGGTTTGAAGTCACAAAGAACACGGTTTTCAAATCCTGGTTTTGCTACCTATGAGCCAAGTATCACTTTCCTAATCAGTAAAACAAAGCTAATTAAAACCTACTTTATAGAGCTGTTGAAAGGATTTACATAGATGTCACATGTGTAAAGCACCAGGCATGGTAGCAGGTCAATTTTGGAAGAAATACTAGGTTTGTCCCACTATCTTTCTACTAATGGCTCTGGGGTTCCAGAGGTTCAGGTCACTGTGTTCCTTGACCCTAAACTGAAAGCCACAGAGAAGAAGGCAGGTTGTTCATAGCTTTAAAATGGAAACCTGCCTCTGAAAAGAGGGGCACATATCCATCTCTCCCACACACTAAACTCATTATTCAATGGAAAGCAAGGTCCACCAAAAGTCAGTTATTAGCTCTACTGGATATTCTGTGTGTAGGGGACAACAAGCAGATGCCCTAACCCACTGTGTCTGCAAAGATGAAGAATGGCTTCTGCAAACAGCTTGGGCAGCCAGACATCTGTCTGTAGTTCTCACCGCTGCCATCACCACCATCACTACCCATCACCACCGTCACTTTCCCCGTGTCCACTGTTGGTACTGCCATGACTATTACCAGGGCCATCACCTCCTCCACTAGTAACATCATCAGCACCATCACCACAACCAACACTACTTCTTCTTCTCTCATCGCATCTACTACCACCATCATTATCATTACATGGCAACAATCAAGACCCTGGCTGCTAAAGAAAGAATGGCTACAGGTAACCCTCACTAGCATGAAGCCCTGAGGAAGGTTCTATTTTGGGAACTTTCCAATTGTCTGCATAAACTGTGTCACACCCACCTCTCAGCATGTACAACAATGGCCCAATTAAAGCAACTTGCGGTGACAAATGCCACAGAACTGCAGACAGACTCCTGGAGAGGCAAACTCCCTCCTCCCCTTCACTACCTGCTTGGGACATAGATTAGGGGCTTGGAGAAGGCTCCCCAGACCCCCATGTGGGTCTGAAACAAGGCTTTGTACCTGGGTTGCTCAGTGTATCACAACACACAGGGTCCAGAAGGTTAGGGCTGAGTGGGATAAGTGAGCAGTCATGACCTTGTAACTGGAAGAGCTGGCCATATTTCCATCGGCCAGGAAGAGGCTGCTGTGTAATCCTTGGCCAGGAGTTTTGTTACAATGAACTTGAAGCCCACTGACAAAACAGCTTTGCCAGTAGTCCTATGGGAGGCTCATGTCTTGGGAGAACAAGGGGACACTTACAAGTGCTCTGCCTATGCCATAAGGAACTGAAACAATATCCTTTTAAAATATCTTCCACAGAGATTTTGGTGTGTTTTCCTTTGAAGACATAAAAAAATATCTAATAACCTTGTTCACATTTTTAAAAAATGGATCACAAGTTTTTGCTAAAAATAGCTATTTTTATTTCCTTGCTTCCTTGTAATTTAAGTTATAAACACCTAAACTGAATTTTTAATTATTCTAATTATTGTCTTTAAAAGATTTTTTTAAAGTAAAGGTTATTCCTAGGCTGACACTGAATATGCCAGGTCTGTAGCTAGAAGCAAATTTTTATAGCTGGTTATAAACTCCTGAAATATGAGTTTATATTGGAAAAGCTGAAGCAAGCTTAACTCTAACCTCACCAATGGGCGCCAATTTAATTACAGTCCCAGCAGTGAATAAAACAGTCTCTCTTCTAAAGTATCATCACAAAGAACCCCATTAACTCTCCAATTACTAAATGAGGAAAGAACATTCTCTAGAACCCAAGCCAAGGAGAAAAGTACAGTGCGTGTTCCAACTTAAAACCTTGAACCTGGGTGTCAAAGTTCCAGGTTGCACCAGGAGGTGCCCCTAGCACAGGAATGTTTACTTCACTTATTTAAAATAACTGAGTGCCTTTGGCAAGGCTCGCATAAGACTATTTGTTTAACAAATAAAGATGTGTATTTCGTGGAGTATTTCTAATTGGGATCTGAGATCCCACCTCCTAAGAAATCTGGGCTTGGATACCTCCCACATGATGCCTTTGACAACGTGGGGATCCCAGATGGAGGGGAGAGCAAGGCCTGGTGTTCATAAGGGAGCCTGCACATGGCAAGCACTCTGGAACAAACGGTTTGTCTCCCACCAACACATCCATCACGCTTTCAACGGGAAAGGAAACTGGGGAAGGTCAAACCAATATCTAGTAGGATTTGTAAATTGAGCTATTCAGTAGGCAAGCAAACTTTAAAAATAGTAACTTGGGGAGGCCAATTTCCCTCAGCCCTGCCACTCTCTCCCTCCTTCCTCCCCAGTCTGCTGTGCTCCCCCTGCCGTCTCTGCAACAGCAGTTACACAGCCCTGTTTTCAAAGCCAAGCTGGGGAAATGCTAGGGCAAAATCAAAAATTCTTTGGCTGGGCGTGTAATATAAAACTTGAAGTTGTTCCTGTTAAATAAAAACAGCCATGTTAATTTTGGTGCCATTGAAAACAGGAAAATGCTGTTGCCAAATGAAAAAGGGGGGAAAAGCTTACCAAATGGGAAGCAGTTGTATTTTCAAGACTTGAGAAGGGCATTACAAAACTAGAGACAAAAACTGAAAGAGGAAAAAGAAATGTCAAGGAGGGCTGTTTCCTTTCTTTAACTATCTTCCTCCACCAAGATAATGGAATGCTTCCATAATTCCCTCAAGCAGACACGAATTCAAGTCTCAGGGCTTTCAATCCCTTGCTTTGCAAATAATGAGCCTTTTTTTTTTTTTTTTTTTTGCTTGGGCCAAGAGACCCTGGTTCCACCCTTCTGTGAATGCTCTCAATAGCACATTCCCGTTTTACAGATTAACTGAGTTATTCGGCAAACAAAAAAAATTTTTTTTCTGCATTCAAGATCTTTGTTTTGAGCTGAATTTTGACAAATGGTTGAAAGAGCATAATAATGGAGGTGGAAATTGTTTATTTTCTGGTTCCACTAGAAAGTTAAGGACTTTTTTCAGCAATGTTTCCAAGCATCTCTGAGTTTTTGCATCATGGGAGACATCAAGCTACACTAGTAATGATGGATGTAATCCCAAGTGACTCACAGGAGACCCTCTCTGGCTGATTTTAACACCACTGGGCAAAAAAAATGAGAAAAGGAGAGAAGGAAAGTAAAGCTAAAAGACTGAAGGCTCTTCAAATTCTCTTTTTAGGGAATTAATAAGATTCTGGGCATTGAGTTTTAGTTGTTATTATTCTTAAAAATGCGTTATGAGAGAATTTTTTTTACTTTAATTTTAATTTCAAGGATAACAGTAATGATTCTTCATTTACATTATTATTATTATTATTATTCCAGTCTTATTCTTCCCTGTTTAAACTGGTGTCTATACACTGAGGAAATCATACTAGATATCTTTAGCAAGAAGTAAAATCACTTTAATCACCATTGCTATTCCTATATGTATTCTTTCCATCACTTTAGAAACTGTAGCTGAACGTCATCTATATGCCTGGCAGTCTGTAGTTAGCTGATTGTGATACAATTCAACGTCAAGTGAATACTTTTCGTCGATGGTGTTTTTTCAATCCAAAGGCAAGGCTTCCACAATCTGACATCTTAGAAGTGCCCCAGATTCTCAGTGAGAGCAATGAGTACATAATAACCCTGGCCTTGTATCAAAATACAAGTTAGATTCCCCTTCTTAAATTATTGTGAAATTCTGGTGAATCCCCAAATTTGAATAAATAATACCTAAAAACTCACTGCCACTGAACAGCCAACACTGTTGCTCATTCTATAGCTTCTTCCATTCAGTCTGCCATGGAAACCCAGGGGAGGACCAGAGTAAGAGTCGGGATGACATCGGGGAGGGCACTGGATGCCAGAGACTCCCTGCTGGCTCACTAGTTAGAGACCTCATCTCATTAGATCTTCCAAGGAATCAAGCTAAGAGGGGTTAACAGCCCCTTAAAGGGCTGGATGAGAATTTAATGAGAATCAAAGAACTTAGAAAAGTGGTTAAATAAAATGAATTTCCAGGAACACACGCAGACCAGTCTGAAATAAGGAATGACTAACCATGTGTTAATACAGCAGTAAAAGGGAGCTGTAATGGTCCTTAAGTGGAAGCCAGTCAGCTGCCCAGCACAGTTGTCAGCTAATACAAGATTCTAGGATTGGTGAATGAAATCATGGCACCAGGGAGAAGTGGTTCAGACGACAGGTCCCAGTCAGAGACTGGGGTTGAGTTTCAGCTGTGTTACTTGGGAGATGGGCAACACACAGAACCACTCTTTTCTCAGTTTCCCTCATCTACAAAATGCCAGTGATAATAGCCTCTACCTTGTATAGGTTGTTAGGTTTAAATGGGACATCATATGAAATGTCCTCAGCACAACGCTGGGCCCAGGGTTAAGAGGTCCATAAAGGAATCCTGAATTCACCATGGAGACACCTTTGCAGCATCCTGTGCCTAGATTGGACTTTTCAACTTCTATGCAATGAAGAAAACTAGAAAGTGATCCAGAAGAAGGCAACTAAGATGATTAATGGAAAAGGAAGTAGAAACTATAACAGCTCAAAACTCTTTGGATTACCATATCTAACCTAGAAAAGGAGAAGCTTGAAGGTTTACTAGCAAAGCAATAAATAAGCAATAAAGCTTCCCCTCACATAGCACAGTGTGACCAGCTAGTCTGCCATTAGAGTTAGGCCATGAGGGAAGGTGTTTCGTTGCAGAATGAACAGCACAGGTTAGTTACAAAACAGGAGTTGTTATCATTTTCTTTTTGTGAAGAGTCATTTCCCTTGGCCTTAGATATCAGATAAGCATGAGCCTACTTCCCATCAGGTCAGGCATCTACTTGAAAACACAAGAAAAATGACCCTCCAGTTGCTGCTTCAGCTTCTAACAAGACCATCACATCCTTAAAGGGGTCCAAGGGTCCTGCCATGTGGGGGAGGTGATGCAAATGACCAGTAGCTCCTCTCACAGCACACCCTGAGCCTCTCAGCCCTTCTGTGACTGTCCTCTTTGTCTGTTCCCTGATGACAGACCTGACAAACCAGGGTGGGGATCACTGTATTATTCTGTGTGTGTATATAGGAAATAATGACCAGAGAGGTCAATAGGAAGAATGCTTATGTGTGTGTGTGTGCATGTGTTTGCACACTAACAGTGTAAGGGTCTATGGCTTATATTAATTTTGTATCCACTAAAATGGTTGCCCTTTAAAGAAATAATTTGCCATGATGGTAAAGAACATGTTTGTCCACTGCTTGCTTCCCATTGATGTCACTGAAAAAACACTGGATTATTCCGGCCACTATGAAACTATAATGGGGTAGCAGCCTAAACTCTGCCTACTATTTATAATTGAGTTACAGGTGATAATGCTCTAGAGTTTGGGGAGGCATATGGACAGCCAAATGAGTTTTAAAAACTGTTTCAACAACTCTGCCACAATTCAACCAATTCCTTGAGGAGCCTGGAAATTCCGACACATTTGGTTGTTTCCATAACCCACGACTTTCCACTTCCCTTTCTGGCATTTCATTCCACTTTTTCTGTATTCAGATCACAGCTGGCCTTCTGCCCAAGTCTGAAGATTAAAACCATTAAAAATCTGTCTTCCCAACATCCTATTTTAAAAAAGGAGACAGCATTAGCCTTCCCCTTCATTTCTTCTCAATGTGGTTAAAGAATATTTTCCCTTTTCCGCCTTCTAATTTTCTGACTTGAAACCTACACAGCTTATTTTGTAAGACTGGTTGCTGGCCTTTGGCCTGGGCTCAGCACAGACTCGCGCCTGCCCACCTCCGAGTCTCTGAAGTCGATGTTCTGCTCCTGGAAGCCCAGCTGTGGGTCCTCACACCAGCTTGTACTGTTCATTTAACACCAGGGTGCAACCCAAATAAATAAGACCAACAGCCTAAATTGTATAAATAGTTTCTAGTTTTTGTACCAGAAAAATAAGTGGCATTTCTTAATGCTATTTAAACATTTCTATATGTGGGTTGATTTTTTAAAAAGAAGTTTTCTCTAAACTTCCAAAGTTACTGAGAATAGAATGACCATAACTTCACAGCTCTTAAAACTGACAGAATCTGAAGAACAAGATTTCAGAACTGCTGGAAAGGGGATCATCATGGTTCCCACTCAGTTTGTTAAACAAGGGCTAGAGCCTAAACAAGCAAGAGCTTTACAATGACAGGTTAGGTATGGGGTGAGAGACCAATTCTTGTTTCCATCCCTGCTTTACTATACGTGGGCTCCTCCAAGTCCTTAGTGAACCACATAAAAGTGCTTTTGTAATCTGCCCAAAGAGAAATTTCATGTGGTAGGACTTTTAGTTACAGCACAGAGGCGGGGGTGGGGGTGGGGGCGGGGGGTGTGTAAAGAAGATGCAGGCACACTCCTACCTCCTGCAGCGTGAGGGTGTATTCTCAGACTCTGTGTCTGTATGCTGACTCTAAAATGCTCCAACTGCTCAGTGCATTGTTTACAAGTGTAAAATACTGGGAAAACCCCAAAGATCCATATTTTGGAAAAATAAACTGATCATATCCATACAATAGAATACCATGCAATAAATAAAAAGGTGAGAAAATTCTCTATGGCCTAATAATAGAAAAGGAATCCAGGATATAACTTCACGCGATAAAAGTAAAATGTAGACAGGGTGACTGGCCTCCTTTGGTAGAAGAAAAGGAAGGAGGGATAATAATCTCTATAGTCATATTAACTATTTCATGTTGCATCCACATGAAGAAATAAAAGAGGTTATATAAAAAGCTACGAGAAGTACCTAAGGAATGAGGGGACTGGGGTAAACGGGAACAGAGGTAGGAAACAAAAATAGAAAACAAGTCCACTTATTTAGTAAAGAAACTTACTAATCAAATGCTTTTAAGGTGGATTCTTTTGCAAAAGTGTCTTAAATCATTCCTATTCTGGCCTGAAGGATCATCTCAACTAACACAGGCAGGTATTGTACGCTTCCAGGAGTGTGGCCTTGGGAAGGCCGCCCAGCAGGGCTGGTATTCTGGGCTGGTATTCAAGGAGAGCAGCTCTGGAGGTCACCCCTTCCCGCCCCAGTGCTCTTCTGGCCTTCTCCGCCCTGGCCTTCCTCTGACTAGGAGCCTCTCTGGCTCCATTTAGAAGCAGCAGGTGTGGTGACACAGAGTTCTTTCGGACATTTCCATCATGCAGTCCTGCAGTCCTTTCAAGCATAGGTCAGATAGTGCCTCTGACACCCCGGAGAACAGACCAGAGACAACCGCCTTGGGAGAGGACAGAACTCAATTTCTGAATCAAAAGTGAGAGGAAAAGTGATCAAGGACACAAAGCTTTATCCAGCTGGTGGACCCAGAGTGCCGGGGGAGCTCAGAGAGGATCATTAAGTCCAGGCAAGATCCCAAAGCCCTGGAAGATGATTTCTTTTCATTTGTTATTAGATGTGGAAAAGGAACTAAAGAGTGCATTTGACCTAAACTCAAAATGCACAGTGGCTTTATTCTGCTGCCTTCTTCAACTCTTTTTGGGGGGTTGGGGGAGGAGAAAAAGTTAACATGTAAACTACTAAAGTTTAAGCTACATCCTTGAAGAAAGACCTAACAAGAATATAGGTACTGCTCCAAAATGCTCTTTTAGTGAATTGAGGAACTGAATTCCATTTGTATGATTTGAGTGATCTAGACTCAATTCTGTGCAACAAACCATTCCTGTTTTTACACTCCCATAGTAACTTATCACACCTATTTTTATTTTCTCCCTGGAGCTTCTATTTCAGAGAATTATGGGCATTCTGGGTCAGCAGAGACCTTAAAGTTTATGATTCACACTAAATGAGCAACAGATCTTAGGGCTGTTTTGTCCCACACAACTACCAAATTTCTGCAAGCCTACTGAAGCAAGGGAGGAATATTTACTGAGCACCTACTATTGTATGTGTCGGCACCTTACATGTGATCTTATCTAAGGCACATGGGAGTCCTGTGAGCAGTCCGAGATTTTACATTTGAATTGGGCAGGGGTTCACGGCAGTCCACAGCACGGCTGAACTGGCACCCGGACTTTCTGACTCGAGTCTGTGTTCTCTTTCTATCACCTACCTCACAAGGTGTCCCAAAGGGCAGAAAGCTGAGGAAGCATGCAGTAACAGCAGGGTGGTTCAAAAGGCTAACCAAAGGAGAAATAAATGAAATAAGAGGATATCAAGGGCAGTTGGTTGCCTGGGGCTTGCCATTGCTTAGCTCACAATTCCTGCATGGGTCTACAGGTTTCTACTGGTCAGCTCAAGCAAACAATCATTAGGATCCACCTGCCCTAAGTCTCAGAGGCCAAGAGTCACAGAAGCCTCAGCCCTGATCCTGGCTGTCAGCACCTTCTGGGACTCAACCCTACAAGATGAACTACTCGGCTGAGCAGGAAGCAGTCGTGCCTACCTAATAGATGGAAAATCATGGGAGTGGCAGGAAGGCCTCTCTGAATAGCAGGGGATTCCAGGTCTCAGACAAATTGGTGGAGCAATGACAGGGCTGGTCCAGAAAAAATACTGCTGGTCGAGCCTATGACAGCTGGGCCGTGGAAGGACAGGAAGCTTGTTTGTGAAGATTAAATGAGAGAAAATATATAAGGGCATTCCTCAAGCTATGGAGAATTTTAATTAGCATTGTCATTAACTTTGAAGGCTGGAAAGGAAAAGCTCCACAGTTACTCAAAGACAGATTCTTTTTCCTAATCCTAAACTCTAACAACGCTTTTTTTGGTGTGAAAGTGAAAAAGAAGAAGGGTACTGGGTTGTAAAGACAGAAACCCAACTCAACCAGCATGGACCAAATAGAGCCCTAATTTGAAGGCTCACAGATGGATGGAAAGCGCAGGGGCACACAGGTGCACGCCATTTCTCACCTACATTTCTGCTTCTCTCACCTTCTCTGAGACCAGATTCCTCCAGTGACTGGAAATATAGTCCAGTCGCTCGCATCCCACACACCTCTCAGCCTCCTCTCCTCTTCATTCCTACGGGGAAATCCCAGGGAAGGACCTGTGCCAAAGTTCAGTAATAAGATTCCAATAAAGACGTGCACATAGGGCAGTGGGATTTGTGTCCCTGAGGTAGACAGTGTCATGCACTGTCATAGCCTGGAAAGGTGCTTCCTCTCAGATCTGAGTCAGATCTTGGAGAAGTCATCTAGAGGATCAGGCACAGATGTCTCTTCCAGGCCCCTCTGTGAGCCAACCAAATGATAGAATGCGTTGCTGGCAATGGCAAACACAGGGAGGGAAATATCTAGGCCTACTTCTTTCGGACTTTGAATAAGTATTGCAGAATGATAAGATGGACATTTGGTCTTGAGAACAAGCACTCTCTCTCTCATCTCTACCTTTAGAAAAATGGTACAGATTTCCTTCAATGACTTGGGAACTTAGACATGGAAGCCAAGTAAGAGGTGTTCCCTTGGTAATGAGCCATCATCTGCATCCTCAAATAACTTGAAACTTGCAAGCATTGATAGGCATGAGGCTGAATCCAGTGGGGCCCTTCATCTATCTTTCCTCACCCCAACTTCTGGGCACCAGCTTATATGGCCTTGGAAAGCAGGGGAGAGACTCAAAGTTTAAACAGATAAAATTCAAGCAGATGCCACAGTGACCTGGACCATACCAGAAAGGTCTGAATCATTCCCAAAGTGGTCTCCTGGCAGCACTTAAGCTGTCCCACACTGCCACCCTGCTGTGCCCCACCCAGAGGAGCTGGTGACCAGAACAGGCACAGGGCTGCGGTGGAGGGTCCCAGAGGCTGGCAGGCTGCCTGGGTTGGATTTCCTGTGGTGGACTGGGGACTGGGGCCTGAGCCCCCTAACAGGCAGTGTGCCCTGCTGTGCTCTGGAGCCTATAATCTCCTGATTGCTTGCAGCTCTGCAAGGAGATATCAAAGCCAGAAAGAAATGGTTTGAAGCCAGAGTGGGTGAGAGAGCAGAGAAGGCTGATTTGAGGGGTGGAGGGAGTCTGAAGCGGGTGTGGGGTAGGGCCTAGGGGCTGAGAGGGTTAGGCTAAGGGAGAAGAGAAATAAGAATGAAATGAAAACAGTGTTTGTAGTTGGGCCCCTCTTAGTTAAGTCCTGCCATGAATGCATTAACCCTCCATCAATAAGGACAAAATCCAGGGACCTGGTGCCTGCCTGCTGGGGCACATAAAGCTTAGGGGACATAATATCTTCCAGGTGGGTGTGCCCAGAAGTACACAAAGGTGCTTGACAGGTCGTTTAAAGCTGACTGTCAAGGTCAAAACAACACCACCTGCAGGTACAACTGAAATGTTTTCATCCATTCCTCCCTCCCCACTGTGTTCTCTGTTGTTGTTTGTTTTTAAATCAAAACCCAGTTTGAGCAGCATACATGCCTAACAACTGTTCAAACACACAGGTATGTGCAACTTACTAGCTTGCAAATGGAGATTCTCTGGAGGCTAAAACAAGGGGTGGAGGAAGGAAACTAACTCTGAGGGGGCAGGGGCTGGGGACTGAGCAGAAAATTGCCTGGCTGAAGGAAAGAGGCCTTCACCCACGGAGCATGCTCCTGATGTGGTGTTTGGAAATGCTGTTTTGCACTGATGGTACACAGAACAGAAGTGGTTACTAGGAAAGGAAGGGGGCCCTTACCCTTGAGATCTGTCTATTTTGCAATTAAAGAGGGGTAAGAGAGGCCCCTTCTAAACCTTCTGCTTGAGGGCTTAAAATTTAAACGCCTACTGCTGTCCAGGTGCCCAAGGAGTACAAGAAAATCACAGGCTTATGGTCTAACTAGCTCAAACATCAAAAAGAAATATATGTATGTAAATTGCTGAATGAAATTGAATCACCCCCACCTATGTTCAAAATAAAAACTGCAACCCAATTAAATTAAAGACTGTTAGGGCTCTAAGACACTCTGCAGGCGATTCTAAATCAGCCCCTTATTTTTCAGAGAAAAAAAAACTAGGCTCGGGAGGCCCAGTGATTGCCTGGGTTCCCAGCCTGTCACTGGGCCCAGCCACTCAGGAACTGCACCTTCCTTACAGTGACAGACAAGCAGGGAGCATCACCAGGGAGCTTCCCCACCATCCTCTCCCAAGTCTGACATCCTCACCTGAGAGAAGACGACAGGGTATGGCGTCTGTGAAGGTTTCCCAGGATGCCCGCAGAGGGCCCACCAAACACACAGTGCTCTCTAACAACAGCAGAATCATCTGGGAAGATACGCTGACATTCCAGAAGCAGAGCCCCTACCCCAACCCAGCGAATCAGACTGTCTGTGGTAGAGCCCCGGTGGGTGTAGGAATCCCAGGGCACTAGCCAAACCAATGGGGTGCAGGCAGAAATGACAGAACTTCCTTTCAATAGAAATGACAGAACTTCTTTTTACAATTGTTTTCTTCTCATCCTTTTACATTTCTATTTTTATGTAATCTCCACTCTATTTTATGGAGTATTTACTGTATAACCACTGTACTAAAAATATACAACTTATAAATAGATGCCAGTATTTGGAGGGGTGATATTCAGAAAGAGATATATAATCAGAGAAGTGTGGGGCCCCTGCCCTGCATCTCATGCAGCCCATCTCCCTCACTGAGATGAAGTGAGGTGCTCTCCCAGTGCCGACACATGGCAGGGCCTTAACTCCCATCGACAGAGAGAAAGCTGGATTCCACAGCCAGCTGGACAATAAACTCCAAGATATTTCTGAATAGAATCATTTCCCAAAGTGTATTTTGAGGAGATGGTTTTGGGGGGACCACAATGGTCACGTGAAGTGCACACTGTAAAGGGGGATCCCTGGGCATAACATGTGGGGGAAATACTGCATATTCTGGTCCTATCTTTAAGATGAACATCTACACCAGGATATTAAATCAGGATAATAAGGACATCAATAGAAGAAAGCCTTCAATAAGAGAAGCCCTCCAATAAAAGCCTTTTAACTTTAATTCATTCATTTCCTAAGCTAATTAACCCATAGTTCCTTTCCCACATTATTAACATTCCACAAAACTAGTCTTCCTTGGAACCTACTATAAAAAAAAAACAACAACGAAAAATCTGATTTAGGCTAAAGTTTGCATATTTCTTTGTAGCCACAGAATCATCATCATTTATCACATCTGTCAGCTGATAGATGTCTATTGAATGAAATCTTTGCTGTGCCCATCCATCCCTTTCCAACTACCAACTTTCAAAAGGGTGTTCAGAAATTGCACATGCATGATAAAAGCCAGAAAATGTAGCTCACTCATTCTCAAAGTAGGTTCTCTGGGTCTTCTGAGAGGATACCAGCTAAAAAACTGGGATCTGCCAACCACAGACCCCACAACTTAGGAAGCTGGCTTCTGAGGAACAAAGGCCCAGTGGTGGGCCCAAAGTATCATTCACACTCTCCTGAAATGAAATTCTAAGATTTCCATTTCATGAAGAGAGGAGGAGGTGGTTATTTTCATCAAGCTGACAGGGATAATTCTGTCTTTCTGGAACAATATCTAGACTTTCTGAGAAGTCACCTCTATAAATGGTTAGTTAACCAAGAAATATGACATGTCCTACTCTGAGCTCCACTTAGATTAAATTAGGTACACTTTTGCATTGTACCCACAACCCCACAAAGTAATCAATTTTTGAAAAGTAATTTTTAACTAAAATTTTTTAAAGGAGTGTGTCTTCATGTCTTTGGCCTTTTAAAGTGAGCACTTCTTTTTTTAAAAAGGGTAGTTGGGATAGTCTTCCAATCACATTCCAGGGGTAGGGTAAACACAGCAAAGTCTTACCCACTTTATGCAAATGGGCCTCTATGGCTCAGACGCCAGTGGGTTCCACCTGCATATGGGCTATAACACAACGGAAGAAATGTGCCCCCTAAGCAGAGCTACTCACACTCTGTGCCTTGCCTGAACACTGTTTCTGGAGTTGGAGTTCTCTCCCAAAAGGAGTCTAACCTTAAAAGAAATACATACACAGCTCCATGCCCACAGACACACATAACATGTCTACAAGCCAGGAGCATTTGCTCACTCAGACCATTTGTAGTGGTCTGAGAAGTTGAGAACCAGCAAGATTGGGAATATTCCAATTCGGCAACTTGACACACTGAATTCTATTGTTCTTTTTCACCCAGGGAATGCACGCTCTATTAGTAATGGTGCTTCTGTAGAGAAATAAGTGGGAGGGGAAAAAATAAAAGACTTCTTTGCAATGGAAAAATGGAAAGGTAGTGCCGACTCGCCATCTCAGGCTCAGGGGCTGGAAAAGATTAGGGGCCCATGATGACATCAATAGAGAGAGAAAAGATTACAAATGTAGGTAGAGGGATGATTGCTTCAGGAAGGACTTTCAAAGGCCTGACTTTTCTTGAAGGATGGCCCCAGCAGTGTTTTCTGAAGGTAGGACTGTCAGTCTATGTGTGTGGAGAACAGTTCAAAGAAAACAAAACACTTAAGCATAATCTTTCAGAGGGTGAGGAATCATGGCGTAATGATGATAAAATGCTACTTCTGGATCTGACAAGCAGCACAGCTGTGTGATGGCAAGAAGATGATTCTGGCTGAGCCAAAGCTATGAGTTCACTCTGTCTATTGTTCCAACAGAAGAGAGAGCCTGGCCCCAGCATGCTCCTGTGATTCTATGGCTGCCTCAAATGAGCCCACAGTGACCTCTAATCTTCAAGTCAACTCCATGACACTATGGCTCCCATGTCCACAGCCCCTGAAGCAAACATACACACACCTCAGAGAGAGTTACAGGTTAAATCTTGCTTAAGTCTGACCCTCACACTCTCTGAGCCAACCAGATGAGACCCTTTGACTTCTCTCTCTGACTTCCTAGCTCTACGTAACTGGGAGACCTCATTCTATCTTCCTGCACCTGCACCGTAAAGAATGGAGCATGCACACACCTTCTCACTACCTTCTTCACTCAGTACAAATGGGTATTGTCGAGACTAACCAAATAATCATAGCCAGGAAACATCAAGAGTTCTGAAAGAACCTCCTTTATAAATACCAGTTCTTATTTTAAGAAAGATAAATGAAAGAACATTAGAAGGGGAAAGCCTTTCTCTATAAGAGGGAAACAAAGTAAAAAATATTCTCAAAAATAAAAATAAAAATAGGAAACAACATGAAGAAATGAACACAAAGAGAGCAAGAGAGGCAATGCATGTGAGGGCCGTAAGCCACCTTGTCGACCATGCCACTCACCAGGAGTTCTGTTTGCTCCTCCCTATAACTGCAGGAGTACCAGTAAGCCAAGCATTACAATTTTACAGGGTAAAAAAAGGATAGTATGAGCTGCTTTATATCATTCACACCCTCCTGTTTGAAAAAAACATAAGAGTAATACTGGAAAACAGGGGGGAAGTGCCCTTCAAAATGCTTTTAAGAACAATCCATGCAGAAAGAAAATTGAGAATGTATTAGTCTGGGAAACAATCAACAACCTCCAAAAAACAAAACCCACACACAGACCCCCAAATCCTCAGCACATCAGAAAGCAGAGGAGCTAGCACCCTTGGTGAACAGAAAGGTACACTAATTTACAGCTCAAATCAGATTCCCAAAGGAAAGAATCACTACGGTTGCACCCTGCCTTGAAACCAGGGGGTCACATTCCCTGAAATTTAAAGGACTGTTTAAAAGTATAGTGGTTTGGTTGGCAGCATCAAAAAATTCAAGTAGAAGCTAACAAAGAACAAGCAAAGAAAAATTCCCAAAGCTGTGAAACCTTGCTATTTAAGATAATGACAGAAATTTATGACTGCTTCCTTCCCGGCAGAAAGAAGCACAATTAGAAGGCTGAAAACAAGAGGCCCTTTGTCTCAGCATGTTATGTTTTGCTGATTCTATTACACATTGGCTGGGAGATAAGAATAAACAGGACAACACCCTGTCTAACCCCAGGAGGAGTGGAGGAGGGAAAGTTGGTTACATTCATTCTTGGGCATGTATGTGCACACCATTTATTTGCAAATTGAGATACTTAAGAAAACTGTGCATGCAATAGTCAGGAACTACTATAAGCATTCAGAAGCCTTTTATTGCACAATCAAATCTTTTAAGAATAAGCCATGTGTAATAGGGAGCTTATAGTTTTTCTCTACTGTGAAGGCATTGAAGATATTTAAGTAATTGATGGCTATTTCTCTATGCCCTTTATTTATCAATCCTATTTTTGTTCAGTCTTTTAAAAGCTTAAAAATTAGCCCTGCCTGGTATGGCTCAGTGGATTGAATGCTGGCCTTAGAACCAAACTAATAGCTTAAAAATTAGAACAAGCAGCCCTGGCCAGTATGGCTTAGTTAGTTGGAGCATTGTTCTGTAACCAAAAGGTTGTGGGTTTGATTCCCAGTCAGGGCACATACAGTCTCCAGTCCGGGTATGTACAGAAGGCAAGCAATAAATGCTTCTCTCTCTCTCTCTCGCATTGATGTTTCTCTCTCTCTAACAGCAATGAAAAAATATCCTTGGGTGAAGATGAGCAAATATGTAAACACAACCTCCCTCCCTGTGACCTACTATATCAAAAAAGCTTACAAGGAGTCAATCAGCAGCCTCTGGGGAAAGGAAATACGTTGATCTGAGACTGATCCCTTCTCCACAAAGGGAGTTGCCAGTTCAGGCATCAGGTGCTCTAAGGTCCTAGCAATGAAGAATTTTGCTTAAGGAAACCAGCTGCTAAGCTAAGTTAGCTTCTAAGTAGCCTGTCAAAAGATGGTATGGAATCATTGGCCCCAGAAAACTGAGAGAAGTTCTGACCTCTTTCCCTATAACACCTGACTGCCTAGAACCATTAATGTCTACTCCACCTCTACCATTTCTTAGTGGCTCTCTTCACTCTTCCTCATACTGTGTGTGGGTGGCTCAGGTGAAGCAAGCCTTGAGGGACCACTGAATCTCTCACCTTCAAAAATGAGTTTAAGAAGGGGGTGAAGAAAAACCATTCTAAAAGCTCATTGCCCTCCAGCTATATTGGATTTCTTTCTGCTCCTCCAGCCCATTACAACGATCCCCACCTTAGGGCCTTTGGACTTGAACTTTCTCAGCCTGGGTTGCTTTTCCACCAGACTCTCACAAGGCTGGCTCCTTCCCAGTCTCACAAGGCTGGCTCCATCTCCAGTCTCACTGCAAATGTCACTCCTTAAAGAAGACTTTGCCTCACCACCCAAACAAAGCTATTTATTCCAAGTCACTCTATCACTTACTTGGTTTTATTTTCTTCATAGTGCACATCTTAATTATTTGTTTTTATGTACACTATTTTCTCCCCTGACTAGAAAGTAGGTTCCATGCAGACAGAGAGACATCATCGATCTTATTCCCCTTTGCAGACTCAGCATCTTAAATCTGACCTGGTACACACTAGGTTGCACAACAGACATTTATTGCGAGAACGAACAAATAACGAACAGATGATTAAGACAATTTGGCACAGAACCATGGGAAAAGGTCAAAGCAGAATCTGTGACCTATCATGAAGCACACTGCTGCTGTATTATTTGTTTGTTTGTTTTTCCAATTTCCCCAGTGGGACCAGGACTGAAACTACATGTGAAGGTACAGCTGTGAAGGAGAGCCATAGAAGACACAGCTTTTTTATTCAGAGCTCTAAATGTAAAACCATTCTGAAATAATTTTGCATGAGATCCTTGAAAATGAAATAGAAAAAGGGGAAAAAATGTATTTGGACATCAGTATGATAGTTCTGCCAAAGTAATTATGCCCCGTGACATGTAACTGTGAACTGCTGAAAGACAAATGATGAAGCAAAGCATTTATCATAAACACATTCAGAGGTAAGACTGTCATAAATCTGGTTCCAGGATATTATTCCTTTAACATTATTATTATATAACAAAGAGTGTAAGTATGATGATGAGCTAGCTCCTTTCATGTATTTCTCAATACCTAGGAAATTAGGCTTACTAGTCAATCTCTAGCTGAGACACCTGAAAAAATACCAAGATATGACGAAAATGGTGGAACACACTACACTGACATGAAAAGAGCTTTCTATGCACTAGACATTCACTTAACATGCATTCAGATCTTCATATACACCTCACAGTAACACACAACTCAAGGAATGCACACTCCACAGCTCCTTATCCAGCAGATTCAGCCACCCTGGAAGGCAAAAACAAAACAAAACAGAAAGCCCATACTGACTAAATGAGAAAAGACTGGGAATGCAACTTTGAAGGCATCTATTCCCTGGAACAGTGATTCAGAAAAGAATCGGAGGGGTGTGTTAATAGGTCATAGGTCCTGTTATATTACTAGGTGACAAAAATCATTAAGTGCAGTTTTGATAAATGTTCTAGTTACTGTTATGTTTAAAAGCATTGCAAATTCTAAATCGATGTTTTTAAAATATAGTGCAATCATTATAGATACCATCCAAAATTTTAAAAGCTCTTTAAAATGGTTATCAATAATTTATCCATTTCAGTTAATGTGGGAATGTTTAATGTCATTTACTGAAAAAGAATGCTAAAATGGTATAAAATGGTATTCATTATGATTAAGATCTAATAACTACAGAAGTCCAGAGGTATGGAATTTATAATCTTGCATATATGTTTATAAAATATGAACTCAGGAAACAACCATTTAATTCACCAAGAAATCCTTTGATGTCTAGTGCATGCGAACTAACAGGACGAGGACAAGTTTCCGTGTGGAGGTCTTCTCAGATGGTTCCTCCTAGCCTTGGGATTTCCTATTCCTATTTAGGGCATGGAGTTAACCTAGAAGACTGTCATTTTTGTCCCAGCTTTGCTCTCAGAGCCCCAAGCGAAGCCTTGACCATAAATAAGGCAGCAGGGCCCTAGGAGCCAACTGAGTCATAAACCCCACTTAGTCACATGTGGCTCAAGGTACTGGGATCCCAAGAGAGTCCCGCCAAACAAGTGGAATCAATTTAGGTCAGAGTTAGGAAAAACAGAGTGTTCCCCCAACCCTCCCCCCAACTGGCAGTGGAAGATACCACAATCCCCCCTCCATGGCTCAAATACAGACTAAGCCCAGGAAAATATCTAGGCCAGGGAAGACTATTTCCACAGTCTAAAAAAGAAAGAAATGGAAAAAAAATATTTGACAACCAACCACAAATTTTAAATGTATGGTTCTCCTGTTTTTAAGCATAAAAGCAGTCTTGTTGCTGCTAAGTTATTATCACCATCACATTTTTTGACATTTGTGCCCAGTACCATTTAGCCTGAGGGTACTTAGGCTTATTGCTTTAAAAAATACAGTTAAGCATGTTTAAATCACTTTAAATATCTCAAAAAGCAGCAAATACATAGCCTACCTGTTTGGGCATGCAAACTTGAAAGAAAAGCTTTATAGAATGGCCTGCAGGTCAACAAATTCTAGTTTTGGCAGGATGATGTCAGGAAGGAGCTATAGAAAACAAAGTGCTCTGTATGAAAAATACTCTGCCTTTGGTTCCCTCAGGTCAGAACTGGAACTGTTAGCAAATATGCCCTGAAAAACTGCAACTCTCATAAAGTGCTAAAAACTCCCAAATAAATATGGCTCCTCAAAACTGAGAAACATTTAATGAACAACCCTTTCTTTGCCAATAATTCTGCTTAAATTAAGTCCAGCAGCCTCTTCAAAGGGACCAAAGAAGCCCCCTTGTTAAGACAAATTCTATATATAGGCATCCAAGACAATTATATGATGCATGTAACCAAATATATATAATTACCCTAGTTTCTACATTCCCATTATCTTCATAAATATAGGATAAAAATCAGTCTAAATGACTTTTTCAGACCTCCTCAAGGATTAAGACTACCCAGCCAGCTTTTAAAAAGTATATGCATGTAGTAAAGATCAAAAGCAAATGTTCTGGACAGTTCTTTTCTACCCATGGGTTTTACTAAGAATGTGTGCAGTTTTCAGGGAAAACACCACAAATGACAGCTGTTCAAAAGCATGGAAATTAATTGGCAGCAGGAATTTCCTTGACTAATAGGGAAAAACTTAAAGTCACATGTTTTGATGAGCTTATTTTTCCCATCCTTAGTCAAGCATATTCACTGTTAATAATTAAGACTTTCAAATAGAAATATAACCAAGTAAAATCCTGAGTACACAACAACAACAACAAAAAATGCTGAGTGAGACCTAGCTTCGTATTACTGAATGAACAACGGCAAATGGCATTAATGAATGAATTTTAGGTATAAATAATATATAGGGAAAAGTTCAACTTGCAGGTTTTGATTTTCTATAGGAACTGAGACAACAATAAGAACCATGTATTTAGTATATTAAAAATTAGTAGCAAAACAAGTACCTCCCCTGCCACATCACTGCCAAGACACCATCTGCTTTGAGCTGTTTTTCTAGCAGTGGTGATGGATTTACACTGATCCATCCACAGTCTCTATAACACAGGGGCTCTCAAGTCATTGTCCTTGTGACCGATGAGGACAATGGATGAGACAGCTGGTTAGGATTAGGTGAGCAGCCTATGACCCTGGAACCAGGTAGTCCACCCTGCCCAGAGCTGTGACTTTGGGATCATTAGCATTACACTCTCACCACCTAAGCTAACCAGCCACTGATCAGCCACAATCCAACATACAATCACTCTCGGGGCATAATGTCTTCTTAATCCCAGCACGACGTCATTTTATTTTTAAGGCAGCTGAACTGAACCCAAGACATCCAAAGGCTCATGCACGGTAGAGTCTGTGCACAAACTGTCCCTCATGGCAGCGATGAGATGTCCAAATACAAGCAGCCGTGGTCCATCCATCCTAATCAAATGACAACTCTGACACAGCTCAGAAAAAGCAAGAAATAGTCAAAGAATTTCCAAAGCATATTTTCTCCAAGTGCCGCAATGGAACAATGTACCTGGCCATCCCCAGACTTGGAAAGTTGGCAGGAACGATGAGTACGTCCAGCCTGGAGAAGGGATGTGTTCCCAGGATAGAGTGCGCTGCTGAGAGGCATGGAGGGAGCAGCTGCAGGAGGGTCTCCTGGCAAGCACCTCTGAGGCACACCGGGGCAAAGACCCGATGAGGAATGATCTCCTGGGTGGTGGCAGAAGTATTCTGGAAGCGGCATGGGTACTCCACATGGCCACAAATGCCAGCGTACCTGGGGACAACACAGAATAAACACATGCACTTTTTATTTTCCTTGCGGTGCAGGTGAGGCACTTTCATAGATACAGACAACTTCTAGGAGACAGCGGTTTTGACAGGTTCACAGGCAAAAACAGTGACTTGAGTTCTTCACTTGTCTCTATCTGCATAGTGGTGAAAAATCAGAGGCTGAGATACTTACTGATATGTTAAATTGATTGAATAGTTTCAATCTAAGCTAAGTGAAAGTAGTAAAATCCTGTTTTAGAATAAATGGGAAAAAAAGCCCCAAGACTCAAAACAACAAAACAAACTCCCATCAAAACAAAAAACAATTTCTGCCCTTAAAATTGTGCTTTCAAATATCACTATGGAAAAAATCCTCTCTAACTCAGGGATGATTCATAACTCAGAAAGGAAGGGATGGTGTAACCAAATTAAAGATCCCATTCTGGAATTTACTAGAATAAAATATGTGGAGTCAGATAGAGAAAAATGAACCAAATGACAGTATAGGTTCCAACTTTTCAAAAGAACAGCACTCATTCTCCTGAAAAGCACTTTCGGTGTTCTTGAGCTGTTAAAGCCCTGGCTGGGCAGCTCAGGTGGTCAGAGCGTGGTCCTGACACACCAAGGCTGCGAGTTCGATCCCTGGTCAGGGCATGTACAGGAATCAACCAATAAAAACATAAATAAGTGGAACAACAAACTGATGTTTCTCTCTCTGTCCGTCTTTCTCTGTCTTTCTCTCTCAAATTAGTAAAAAAAAAAAAAAAAGGTATGCTGTTAAGAAATACAGAGGCACTTGTGATATGATATTTTCCCCAATCTACTTTCCTTTTAAGGAAACAGATCACAGTCCAGCCTGTACCATCTGATTACTGTCAGTTATTCTACCAAAGGCAGAGCTGAAAAAGAATTCCTAGAATCTGACTCATAGGCCTCAAGAGAACTTATCTACCCAAAGAAACCAACATCAAAGGGATGTTGGTTTTCCCTTTAGTGAAAGAGGAATAGTGAAAAAATGGTTTTCACTATTTTTTTTACCTGTTAACAGGTCCTTTATTCAAATATAATGGAACACCCCTGTACTTTTAATTTATAAATTATAGTTCTAACTATAGAGCTTATTATACTCCCAGTGAATACTGAAAAAAAAAAAAAAAACCCTTAAAATACTGATATGTTCCAATATGGGCGAACTGCAACAATAAAGTCTCTATAAACTTCTAAAGTGCCTTTTATCCATCCACAATCAGCACTGCCCAAGGAAAGCCATACAGTATGGAGATAAGCCTCACCTTCTTGTGGTATATAGAACACAGCTCCCAGCGCCGATGACGTTTTAGCACAATTGGGGGAAAAATAATGGGGGAAGACCCATAAGTATTTCTCCCAGGATAAGGTGACAGGAAGGATATAACTGCTGACATTGAATGCTAGCCAAAGTCCCTAGATTCATAACCCTGCTTTATGGAGAAAGTGAGCATAGGTGCCTATTGATAAACATTTAACCAAAAAGACTGCAATGTCCACCTAATGACTAGAACTGTATTGGAGTGCCAATTTAATCAAAGCTCTCACAAAGTGAAAAAACACCATTTATTAAATTAACCACCACAATACCTTTTCCTAATGTATTTATATACGTACATAATGTGCTATGGTAATTTAAGCTTGAATTCTATTGAATTCACTTTAAATACTGGAGAAACTGAAGGTGAAGAGGCATCTTCAGGACAAACTTGGAGCATAAGTTTAAATTCTATCTACCTACCAAAGCACAGCTTCATAAAGAGGCATTCCATTAACCTGTCTAGAAACACACCATAGGGCAAGACTATTTTTTTGAGATCAAGAACCTTAGAAATTGGAGAATAGTTTGAGGTAGCCAAAGATATACCATAAAAGCCAATTTGTTCAAGAGAAAAGGTGAGTTAAATTCTCTCTAGAGAGGAATGGCACTATCCAAGGCAATAAGAGGTCATTTCATTTGGGTGAATTAGCACCATTTTTCACAATTAAAGCCTCAGAGAAAATGTAAAACTTTCAGACAATCAAGCTATGGGCAAGTGAGACCATTAAGGCTCCCAATAAAAAAGGAAACAGCATCTAAGAGGCTACACGTGGGCTCCGGCATGAGATCAGGAAACCTGAACAACTGGCTAACTGTGACCTGAGGCAAACCACTCAGTCTCTGGGGCCTCTTCTCCTCCCCTCTGACACGGTCACAGAAGAGGATGCTGGGAAAGGGGAGGAGTTGATAGGAAAGAGGTGTGAAGGAACTTACTGGGGTGATGGAACTTTCTTTATCTGGGTTAACATGCATACAACTGTCAAAAACTAATCAAGCCACACACTTAAGAGCTGTTCATTCTGCTGTATGTTAATTATACTTTCATTAAAAACAGACTTTAGGCCAAGATGGAGGCATAGGTAGACACACTATGCCTCCTCCCACAACTAAAAGAAGGACAACAACAAATCTAAAAACAAAAAACAACCAGAACTGACAGAAAATCGAACTATATAGAAGTGTGACGACCAAGAAGTTAAAGAAGGCACGTTCATCCAGACTGGTAGGCAGGGTGGAGCTGGGCAGCCAGGTGGAGAGGACTCGTAGCAAGGTGGCAGCTGGCAGACCCAGCAAGGCAGCGGATTGTGGACTGGGCAGTCCCACATTCACTTGCAGAGAAATTGGGAGGAACAACTGAGGAGGGAGACAGACCACACAACCCAGGGTCCCAGTGTGGAGAAATAAGGTTTCAAAACCTCTGATTGGAAACACCTGTGGGGGCTGAGGCGGCAGCAGGAGAGACCCACAGCCTCACAGGAGAGTTTTTTAGAGAGACCCACAGAATCCTAGAACATACACAAACCCATCCACGTGGGAATCAGCACCAGAAGGGCCCAATTTGATTGTGGGTAGCCAGGGAAGTGACTGAAAACCAGCAGAGAGCGGAGCAAGCAGCATTGTTCCCTCTTGGACGCCCCCCCTCCAACACACACACACAGCGCCACAACGCAACAACGTGGGTTACCCGGCCCTGGTGAACACCTAAGGCCCTGCCCCTTACAATGTAACAGGCGTATAGAGACAAAAAAAAAAAAAAAAGGCCCAAATGAAAAACAGATCAAAGCTCCAGAAAAAATACAACTAAGCGATGAAGAGATAGCCAACCTATCAGATGCACAGCTCAAAACACTGGCAATCAGGATGCTCACAGAATTGGTTGAGTATGGTTGCAAAATAGAGGAAAAAATGAAGGCTATGAAAAGTGATATAAAGGAAAATGTACAGGGAACCAACAGTGAAAGGAAGGAAACCGAGACTCAAATCAATGGTTTGGACCAGAAGGAAGAAATAAACATTTAATCAGAACAAAATGAAGAATCAAGAATACAAAAAAATGAGAAGCTTAGGAACCTGCAGGACAACTTTATATGTTCCAGCACCTGAATCATAGGGGTGCCAGAAGGAGAAGAGGAAGAGCAAGAAATGGAAACATATTTGAAAAAATAATGAAGGAGAATTTCCCCAATCTGGCAAAGGAGATAGACTTCCTGGAAGTCCAAGAAGCTCAGAGAGTCCCAAAGAAGTTGGACCCAAGGAGGCACACACCAAAGCACATCATCATTACATTACCCAAGATTCAAGAGGAGAGAATTTTAAAAGCAGAAAAGAAAAAGAGTTCCCATCAGCCTATCAGCTGATTTCTCAAAAGAAATCCTGCAGGCAAGAGGGGCTGGAAAGAAGTATTCCAAATCATGAAAGGCAAAGACCTACAACCAAGATGACTCTATCCAGCAAAGCTATCATTTAGAATGGAAGGGCAGATAATGTGGTTCCCAGATAAGGTCAAATTAAAGGAGTTCATCATCACCAAGCCCTTATTATGAGAAATGTTAAAGGGACTTATCTAAGAAAAAGAAGGAAATCAAAACTATGAACAGTAAAATGACAACAAACTCACAACTATCAACAACCAAACCTAAAAAAAAACGAAAACAAAAACAAAAAAACTGAGCAAACCACTAGAACAGGAACAGAATCACAGAAATGGAGATCGCATGGAGGGTTATCAGTGGGTAAAGGGAGGAGGGGAATGGTGGAAAAGGTACAGGGAATAAGTAGCATAAATGGTAGGTAAAAGATAGGCAGGGGGAGGTTAAGAATAGTAAGGAAATGTAGAAACCAAACAACTTGTACGACCCATGGATATGAACTAAGGGGGTGAGAGAATGTGGTTGGGAGGGGGTGTGCAGAGCGGAGGGGAATAAAGGGGGGAAAATGGGACAACTGTAATAGTGTAATAAATAAAATATATTTTAAAAAAACAAGCAAAAAGCTTAAAATGGTTTCCAAGGTTTCTCATGGCACTATGATCCTATGACAACTTACCACAAGAGCCTCATACAACAGCCATGTCCCCCAGGTGGTGAGGGAATCCTTTTATAAAGTCATGACTAGTCTTCCACAGAGCCAGTATTAACTCAAAGATGTTCTATCTTTCCTTCAGACTGATCTTCAATTACAAATCACTGTATATGTGCCTGCTCCAATATACTCTCAATATCATCAACAAATGAAGAATCTGTAAACAGCTGTTCCTTGTGCCCAGACTTGTAATCAGAGTAAACATTTTAATAGTTAAGGTTATAATATTTAATTGTCAATTATTAATAATCTATAATACTAATGATAGGAGTAATAAACACAAATAACTCCTACCAGAACTGCTACTTACAGTCATTTAACACTTACTATGTGCTGTGCACTGTTTGAATAATTTATATACATATTCCCAATTAATGCACACAACATTCCTAGAATAACAACTATTCATCACACCATGAGTCATCATAACCTCCTCCCTCCAGACTCTCCTTCTCCACATACTTCATTATGCTTCTTAAGTAAATTTGGAATCTGGAGTTTTCCTAAAGCTGAGCTCAGCTGCCCTTGGTTCTCCAGTTTCCTGTTCCTCCTTGTCAATATTGCCTATTAATATTACTGCGTGGGGAGAAGGGTGAAATATATGGTAGGCTGGTAAATGATGGAAACGAGGCCACTGGTCCCCTCTTATACAAGAGGTCTCTCCAAGGAATGACCGTGTTTTACTCAGCGCCTCAAAAGGTCCTCCTTCAGCCATCCTCTTGTTTCAAGGCAGGGCTGTACTGAAACCACCTCACACAAATGTTTCTGTCTTAGGTTCAAAAGAAATCACTGGAAAGTCTCCCCAGGGAATGCATATTCTTTTTCCACAACCCCTTCCTTGGTTCATATGAAAACTCAGTAAGTATTTCCTGCAATCTTGTTCTATTCAAGGCACTCCATAGGGAGCTGCCATGTACATATATCTGAATAAATCTCTGACCCTACCTTTGAGGAATTTACAGTTTTGTTAGAAGAAAAAGGTTTTAATTCTGATTAGTTTAGGTTTACACAATTTATTAACATTTTAGCTAGCAAAGTAGATGCTTCCTAAAAATCACAAGTGTTCAAACTGCTACCATCAGCCCTCAATGCATTGCCGACAATGTCGTCAACATAAATGATGATATAGGAGTGTCTGAAAGTCAGATGTGTTTTTTTCAGGCATTCGGTATATTAGAAAGCAAGGTGAGATACTTGCAACACGAGACAGAGAGCTGAAATACTCCAGGGGAGCAAGGGCTGGACAAATCAAACCAAGCCAGAAAGATATGGAAAGGCTCCTCTCAAAGTAAAGTGAAGGGTGTTCTGGACATTGGAATTTTTTCCTATGATTTGTATCTACCATTCCTTCTTTTCTAGACTTTCAAAGAGATAGAAACAGGTTCTCATTCTCCAAAGTCCAACTTTTCATCAACTTCGCATCCCCTACCACGTCTGTTCTTCTTCAGGGTTAGCACCCTTGGTACCTCTCCTATGCTTTTCCATGCTGCCTGTTTTCCATGCTTTTAATCACTTTTGCTGAGTTCCTCTGGACTTTATCCAAGCGTCCTGCTTAAACTGTATGGCCCCAAAGTGAAGACAATGATTTAACAAAGACCTCAAGAGATTAAACGTAATACAAAGATTCCCCTGTGGCTGGAGAAGGTTATACTGCAGCCAAATAAAATTAATAAACTTTCAACAGCTTATCTAAGTGCCCTGTAATTAATGTATTTACTAAAATGCTCACCCAGAGTGGGCTGGAAATCCATGGAACTGGAGCTGGAGAAGGACTGTTCTTCCCATAACTTGGCCCACATGAACAGTGATCAAAAGTTCAGTGACCAATACTTTGGCCAAATTTCTGGGACCCAGATGAACACATTAGGCAAATGAAAGCCTGTGGTGTATGAGGCCTCTGTAAACGCTCCATTTACGTGAATTGAACTAGTGGTCTTAGGAAGGTTTGAAGTAGAAAGAAGGGCTGGGAAAGGCAAGGGGACCAGATGTGAACATAACCAAAAACACCACTGCCCTTGGCACTTCAGAGCACCTTTGTTGGCAAACTTAGCATGGAGCCAGAGATTTAATGGATAAAAACACAAAGCCACCCTCTGATGACTAAAGACAGCACACGTGAAGTACGTAGCCAGGGAAGGATTAAACAAATGTAAGCTATTATTTTATCAGCAGTACATTTCTGATGGACAAGCACAGTGATAAATGAAGGGAAAACTTAGTCATAGCATGTCAGACATGGAAGGGAGTGTGGGAGGGACTCCACCCCACCCAGGCCTCACATCTCCATACGAGGACAAGCTTCCCTGCCTGCAGTGGCACCCTTCACTCTCTCTCCAGCTGATCTGATTGCTGGGTCACTTTGCCCTTTCTCTTTCCAAATCTGCTTGCCCACAGAGGGGGTGCTTTTGGCTGTTAGGCAGGCTGAGTGTGTCTCTGTTGTGGAGGTTAGTAGCGGTACAGCTGGGTGCAGAAGTGTGCCTAACTTGGAAATGGAGTATTAGAAAGCCAGTTAACACTGTATGCCTGAGCATTCCCTCAATCCAGGTCCTGTCAATAATAAAACCTTTCTTTCATTTTCCTTCTGTTTCTCAATTGGTTCTGAACTCAGGCAGACAAGGGAGGAGTTGTATTTACCACCTCCCACAAATTCTAACAGGGATTCAGGTATCCTACCCCCTAAAATCCCTACTTCATCCGGCCATATCCTCCTCCTTCACAATTATGGATGCGGAAAAGTAAATAGCCATTTCAGCTGCTTGTGGCTAGCAGAGAGAGCACATAGGAAATGTTTGCTGCCCACTCTCCTGCCTTGGATCCTTGCAAATATGGCTAGAAAGACAAAATAACAAATTTCTTTCTTTGCCTTCCCCTAGCCTTCCTAAGACACACATTTCCAACTGCATACCTCCTCTAACAGTAAATCGGCCCTGAGGCTGTAGATGAAGAGCAGTGTTGCTTCACCATGAAGAATGTGAGAAACACCCACTGTCCCTGAACCTCCCACCCTCACCCCTAGCAAACTCTTTATTCTGCAGAGAAGGAAGGTATGGCTTTGCCCAAAGAAACATACCCAGTCAATGGGGATGGCACCTCCAGGCTCAGAGGAAATGCTCTCTATTTCTGTTTTCTGTTACAACATGACACATTCCAATCAATAATAGTGACTCAATCACACACTGACTCTCCAGGTGGAAAGATGGATCAGGTGAGGCATGGATGTAATGTACAGTTTTTAAAAGTCCCAGAAAAGATTCTGAATCACCTCTCCAGGGGGTTGAACCCAGATGTGAATCCAGGTATTGTAAATCAGTAGGGACATGAATGTGAACATGCTGCTATTTGAAGTCTCAATATCATTATTTTATCTTTAAAAATAGAATTAATAAAGCTTATCTACCATACAAGTTTATCCTCAGAACTAAGCGAGATGACATGTAGACCAAGACTTTACTTAACTTCAAACATTCAATGGCCTCTGTATCAATTCAAGACAGGCTAGGATATGCTGCAATAACAAACATCCCCATTATTTCAGTGGCTTAACCCAAAAACGTTTATTTCTCACTCATACCAAGTCCATTGTAGATCAAAGTGATTCTCTCGGGCACCTGTCCTCCCTAATTAGAAAGCTGGCCACCTGGACTTTCAAAATGAGGCCTACTGTGTGATCACAGTGACAGGGAAAGAGAGCACTAGAGGGTCTCACAAGCAATTAAACATTCCCATGTGAAAGTAACACAGGTCACTTCTGTCTACCATTCTCTTCTTCCCTTGAGAGTGTATAAGTAAAATCCTATAAGCAATCTATGATACTCTATATAGCTCAGAGAATATAGTCCAAAATAGGTAACTTCCTGAACAAGAAGTGGAAATTACCTTCCTTCCTCCAAAAAGCAAAATGCAGGCAATAAGACATGCCCGTCCTAAGAGAACACTGGGCTTTATCTTCTAACCACACCCACCACTGCAGTCCGTGTAGTAAGAGCAAGAGCAGCATGGTAAAACAACCAACACAAGAGAAATTTGTACTATGAGCATATCTTAGTTGGATTCAAGGATGAACAAACCTCTGTGCCCTGAGTCTGGGCATTCTCCACCAGAAGGTACTAGCTTAGTGACTACCTGTAAATAGGAAAAATGATTAAACGGAGCTGGATGTAAAAACCCTAGAAGGAAGCATGATGTCACACTGCATGATTAGCACACTCCTGCACCTATTATGTGCCTTCTCCTTCTTCCCTTTGACTGCCAAAGCTAGAAGAACAGTTGAACATCTAATGGCCTATACTAATTTTTAAAACCTTTAAACTGATTTTCTCTAATCAACTCTGAAAAAGAAGGAATTGCTACTGAAGTTAACAGAGTCCCGACCCAGCAGGATTCTCAAAACCCAATAGCCTGGTGACAGCTTCCTTGTGTCCTGTGCCCCTAAGGGGGTTGGCCGCGCCCCCCCCCCCCCCCCCCCCCCCCCCCCCCCCCCCCCCCCCCCCCCCCCCCCCCCCCCCAGTCCCTACAAAGACACTGCTAGCAGCAGTCACCGGAACCAAAAGAGCAGAGGGGACTACGAACGAATCCATCAGATAAGCAACTTCTTTTTACTAAGTTGTGTTTTTTGATCAAATAAGTACTGAAATCCAGAGGCGTAGAAAGAGGGAAAAGTATTAAAGCTGAAGATTCTGTTGACTTAACCAAATACACAAAAATTGTTCACCTGACTTCACAGAAGATTTCATATATACTTATTTTCTTCTTGTTCTTTCTGCATAAACAATATGCCCACATTTTGGCCTCTCAACTCTCTTTCCCTCCCAGTAGGGCTTTTCCTGCTTTGATTAGTCATAGTTTGGTTTAGTTTCTCAGCAGGGATGACTCACATTCCCAGTGCTTGGAATAAATGCATCATTCTACTCTCTCAAGTGTTTATTTTTCAGCAAGTTCCCAAATACAAACCTGAAGTCAGCCTCGGAAGGTGAGAAGGCTCTCTCTGCCGCCAGATCATCTGACGAGCAGGTCTCTGGCTTCACTTCTGTCCAGGATCCCACTGCGATTGTAAAGGTGGAGGCTGGCATTGGCATGGTTACATAGTAATGCCAGCTTAAGCTCCCTATAAATAGAAAGAAAAATCTAATGAGGCCAATGTACAGTTCTGGACCTTGTATTTTTTCTCTGTAGGCACAGAGAAAAAATTAAGAGTTTTCTCTTGAAGAACTTGTGTCCTAAGATGTTAATGAGCCAGTTCTTGGAGGTGGGTCATGTCAACTGGGACATTATTCCAGGTCTCAGGGGAAGCATAAGAGAGATGATAGTTCCAGGGCAGCCAGGGGGGTTTGGATCTGTTCCAGGGATCAGTTCGAAGCCCTTCACGTGAGGCTATAAATAAATGGTGGTGGCCGAGGTGGCCACTAATAGCTGCAAACATAAATGTATAGGTTGTATGCTGCTACAGAAACAAAAACATCTCATTCATCCTTATTGCCTAGCACAGTACTTGGCATAAAAAAAGAAAAAAGATGCTCACTTCAATGAACAAATGAATGAATGGATGGATGAACAAACGAATTACCACTTCTATTCTGCTATTTTGTCCAAATCAAGTCCATCTAAAATGGATGTAGTAGAATACAATGAGACTAAAGAAGGGAGATACCTGGGTTTTAGTACCAACTCTGAAAATATAATAATTAATTGTAGAAGTCAGGTCTTATATGCCTATCCTTGTTATCTGTTAATATATTGGGCTGATCCCCTCTTCCTCACTGAGCAGATGAAAAACAGGCCTGGGGGTTGGGGGCGGGAAGATCCATGGAGCCAAGGACTCCCACCTAGTATGTAACAAGGCTGGAATTACAGCTGGGGCTCCTCACCCCAGCCTAGCTTGTGCCTGCCAGTTAGTCCAAACCTTATAGAAGGCTTTTACCAAAGGAACAAATGGTTGATAACTCATAACACTATACTTCCTTACTTCTAAGATGGGAAAATGGTTTTAATGTTTCTGAAATCTGAATGTGTCATACAACCTGATTTTATATAGCATTTTTTTGAGCACCTGCTATAAATTGATAGTGATGTGCCTTAAGGGAATTAGTATCACCTCATACTATGGAATAATTCTCCACTCCTCATGTTCCTCATGTTTCATTCGAGCAACACAACCTAGCCTCTCTTTCAGCCCCTTACTGATTCTTTAGCAGGACCTATTCTTCTCTTTCTTGTTCTAAGTTTTAGAGGATTAAACAATCATGGAGTGGCCTACAGTTGTCCAGTTTGGTTAGTAAGCAGATAAGATGTCATATTCATGGGCAAAATGTTATCATGCCTATATTGGTCAGCAGAGCTAACATGACATTTTTCAAAGTCCTTTACCAGTAAAAATCAATAATAAAGGTTAATTTTTTTAAGGATTTTATTTATGTATGTTAGACAGTGGGGAAAGGAGAAAGAGTGGGAGAGAAACATCAATGTGTGGTTGCCTCTTGCACACCCCCTACTAAGGACCTGACCCAGGCATGTACCCTGACTGGGAATCGAACCAGCGACCCTTTGGTATGCAGGCCTGCACTCAATCCACTGAGCTACACCAGCCAGGGCAGGAATGTTCCTTTTTAAAGAGACCAGAGCCAGTCCAGTAGTGTGTGTAGATTCTTTCGGGCTGGAAGGAAAACCACAGATTCAGGGAGAATTGCTGCTCAGGGAGAAGAGGCTGCAGACAGTCACTGGGGTCTTGACAAAAGCATGACGTGGATCTGACATGACATGCTGTACTGTGCCCACCTCCCTACTTTTTCTACCTTCCCACAGCTATCTCATTCTCTTCACACTGAGGCCTCCCTGCAGTTGCTCCATGAAGAACTTGAAATTTGGACTGGGTAGCACAATAAGAGCTCATGCAAATTGCGGGGAGCGCAGAGATGGAAGAACAGGAAAGAAATTGTGGGTGAGGGACTAAATGTTTTTAAATGTTTTGGTTTAAAAGAAAAATCTTGAATAACTGGATTCTTGTAATCAAAGGACTGTGGTCTGGCCATTCTTTCTCCAAAGTATATTTTGGAATATTTACCACAAGCCACTGAACTTTTCTTTTAAAACTTCAGACCTGTGAGGGTTCAATAAATAGACAGCAATGGTGATGCTTTCAGGTAAAAATAAAAGCCATAAATAAACAAAAACAAGGAGAATACTACAAGATCATAGGAGATACTAGCTGCAAAATACTGGAAGTTAGAATGCAGATGAAAGAGTGGTAAATGACACAGCAAACCTGAATCTTAACTTAGTAGTGGAGAAAAAGATCCGCCTCACTTTATCCCCTAGAAGCTCCAAAACTGGGGTTGGAGGAGGTATAAACTAAGCAGGTCTGGCTAGGAAGGGTTTAGATCCCTGAATGGCCTCCCCTACTCCACACATCTGGGCTATATGTTCATTCCCCACACACCAATAAAATAATTGGAAGAGTAAAAGAGAGGGCCCCTAGACTGGGGGTGGGTGTGTGGCACAGGTTAGATGAATGTTTGCGTATCAGATGCTGAGAGCACCGGCCATCTTTTCTTATGTGGTTCCCAGAATGTTAGAAACCAGGCTTTTCTAAAATTTATTTTTAGAGAGAGTGAAAGAGAGGGAGAAAGAGAGGAAGACAAACAACGATGTATGAGAGAAACATGGATCAGCTGTCCCTTGAATACCGCCAACTGGGGACCTGTCCTGCAACCCAGGCGACCTTTAGGTTTGCAGGACAACACCCAACCCACTGAGCCACATCAGCCAGGGTAGCAAGCAGGCTTTTCTCCTCCAGGCAGGAGAAGGCAAAAAGCTGACCAGCCCAAGAGGAGATAACTGAGGTTCTGACATCGGAGGTTTCTGATGATCATCCTATGATGAAACCCACAGTTGACAAGCCCTTTGCATGAATTAGAGCTTCCAGTCAGCATTGGCATGCCCACTCCTTGCAGACAATCCAAGGATCTCCAGGCATTTTTAGAAAGCCCTTATGTAAAACTGGGAGACCAAAACAAATAGAAGCAAGCAACTTAGAGGATAGTGACCATGCAAGCAGAAGAAAACTTCAGAACCACCACACATATACCGACTGAGAGTTAAGAGAATTTATTGCAGTGCTGAAATAAGAACAGTGTAATATAAAAAAGGAGGATCCCAAAGTAAAGAGAACATGATGGAAGAGAGAATAACTCAATAAAAGGGGCAAGGTAGATTATAAAGCTAAAGAAAAAGGCATAGAAAGTAAAGAAAAAAATAAAAACAAAAAGATAAGAAAAAAATAGAAATCAATCCAGGAAGCCCAATATCCAAGTAAAAGAAGCTCCAGCAAAAGACAACAGAGAAGATAGAAGAAAGAAAATCATCAATTAAAAAAATTGACAAAATTTCCCCAAATTTAAGGGGCACAGAGTTTCCATACTGAAAGGACACAGGACTGTATAAATCAACCCACATCGAGATAAGTCACCATGAAATTTAGAACCTGGGAACAAAGACAAGATCCTACAAGCTTCTAAAAAGAGAAAAAAAAAAACCAAATAAGATTAGGACATTTTCAGAGAAGCTGAGTTTAAAAAAAAAAAATCACCTCCCAGGCATCTTAATCTCAGGAAGCTGCTACAATATGTAAAGTGTGCTGCAAAAAGAGGCAGTAAACCAAGAAAGAGGAAGGCCAACAAGCCAACACAAAAAAGACGCAGAGGGAACCTGACAGAGACTGGCAATTCATCGGCCTGACAGAGAAGGGCAACCCCAGAAGTCAGCTGCGTGCCCAGCAGAGAGGGCAACCAATACCCACTGAAGCAGATTACCGGGCTAGGGGAGAGATGGCTTCAAGAAGATGAAATTGAGAGAAAACCTGACAAATCTCAGCATCTTCAAAAATTAAACCAACTTTCAAAGAGTCTGGAGTTGGTAAATACATAGAAAACCAAGCAAATGGAAAAACAAACTAACAATCAAGAAGACAATTACTGACTTCATGAAAAACTACATGTCGCACAAAAATAATAATGTAATCTCAGCTTTACTACAAGTCTCAGCTCTAATAACAAACATATATAATGATGATTTAACCAAAGTTACATTAATTATATTTGGAAGATGGGATTTGGGGAAGGGAGCATATGTGTGATAGAGTGGGGTGTGGGAGGGGAAGAGAGCTAAATCCTTATCTGCCAAGTGGGAAGACCAACCCTGAACAATCAAGTATCCTATTGAACTTGATCATATTACATGGTCATAAAAATCAACCAATCAGTTCAAGAGGTCAAAGTGGTGACTTCTGAATCAGAAGGAATAGGGTGGAGGTACTGCGGACTGCTATTTTAGAAAGGAAGTATAATAAACCCAATAGAATTATTTGACTCTTTAAACATATGCATTTTAATATAAAATAAAACTAATAGATCAATTAATTAAAAGGTAATCTTAACATAAAACAAACATTTTTTATTCTGAGGCACCATTAAAGTGATCAAATGTAATTTGGAAGGAAGATGCAATTTAGAGGTAAGGACTAGGCACTATCCTATTTAATCTTTTTAAGAAAGTGAAGGGACTGAGAAGTACAGATTGGTAGTTACAAAATGGTCATGGGGATGTAAACTACAGTGTAGGGAATACAGTCAGTAATATTGTAATAACTATGTATGGTGTCAAGTGGGTACTGAAAATACCAGGGGGACCACTTTGTAAAGTATATATGATTATTTAACCACTATGCTGTACACCTGAAACTAATACAAAATAATATTGAACATAAACTGTAATTAAAATTAAACAAAGGAAATCCTTTTAATAATTAAACACTAGCAATGATTTCTTGGATATGAAATCAAAATTACAAGCAGCAAAAGCAAAAATAAAGAAGTGGGACTACATCAAACTAAAAAGTATCTGCACAGAAAAAGAAAACATTAACAAAATGAAAAAGGCAACCTCTAGAATATGAGAAAATATTTACAAATCATAGACCTGATAAGGGGTTAATATTCAGAATATATAAAAAACTACAACCCAACAACAAAAAATCAAATAACTCAATTTAAAAATGGGCAAAGGGCTTAGATAGACATTTCTCCAAAGATGATTTACATATGGCGAAAAAGTATATGAAAATATGCTCAACACCAGCATTAAAAAATACAAATTAAAGCCACAAGGAGATATCACTTCACACCCACTAAAATGGTTATCATTGAAAAAGACGAGGGACTGCTGGGCAAGACAGCAGCATAGATAAACGCAAAACCACATCAAAATTACAACTACACTACAGAACAACCATGTTCAGAACCACCTGAAAACTAGCTGAATGGAAAGTCCTACAACTAGGGAATTAAAGAAGAAGCCACATCAAGACTGTAGGGGGAGCAGAGACATGGAATGAGCTGCTCCCATACCCATGTGTGGCAGATAAAAATTGGGAGGAATATCTCGGTTGTAATGTCCCACCTGAGGAGTGAGGGGTCCCAGGCCCAAACCAGGTACCCAATCCCAAGGTTCCTGTGCCAGGAAGAAAAGTCCCCATTACTTCTGGCTATAAAAACCAGCAGGGATTGAGTTAAAGGAGACAGAGGGCTTCTGGCTTCCCAAGCAGCTCCTCTTAAAGGGCCCACACAAAGACTTACTGTGACCTATTCCCTCTGAGCTCCAGTCCTGGGGAAGCATCATTAAAAGCATAAGACATACAGGGAGGAACTAAATTGTCTGGCATCAGAGCAAGAGCTGGGGAAGGAGCTTTCTCCCAGACAGAAGTGCTGGCAGAAGTCACTGTTCCCTTTCTGAGCCCTCCCCTCAAAGAGCTGCCAGGCAGGAGCCATATCTGAGACTCCATCAACCTGGCTCACACTGCCCTACCCTGGTAATTCCCTGAGGCCCCACCCTACCCAACTTTCAGGCCCACCCAAGCTGTTTCCAGTGGCTTTTCCACACCAATGGCCTGTCTTAGATCATGCATCAGATTTTCCTAAAAATCTCAAACAAGAAGCATCTGGATTCAGTATGCCCCATACCTCTTGCTAAGTGGCCTCAGGTCCAGCACTAGCCGCAGCTGGCTTTGGTTTGCAGCTTTGCCCCACCTGGCCACTTCCAAGCCCAGGACAAGTAGTAGCCATTTGTAGATCATTTTGTAGCTCACGATGAGTAGGCCTGGGCAGAACACAGGTGGCCTGCACCTCCTGGGAGGACCCAGAGCCAGAGCACCCAGTGGACAGTTTCAGACCATGTTGAAGCATCATCACCCAACCACCTCCACAAATGACACAAAGGGTGGACTTAGCGGGCACCAGACCCCGCTGAAATAAGTCCTGCTCTGAGGGGCATGAGCCTGCAGAGCTGATCCTCCACAACAGTCCGAGGTTGGTGGTCACAGTCAGTCCCTGCGGCTGACTGGCCTGGGTATCTCACTCCCAATGACATGCCAAGAGCAATCAAGGCTCAACTGTAACAGAAGGGTGTACACAGTCCAGAGAGGGGGTACATTTCTAGTGCTCAGCTTGGGTGATCGGGGATGCTGTGCCACTGAACCCTACAGGACACCTACCTCATTAGGCCACTCTACCAAGCTTGGGAGACATAGCAGCTCCACCTAATACATAGAAACAAACACGGGGAACTTGTCAAAATGAGGAGACAATGAAACATATCCCAAAAGAAAGAACAGAATAGAACTCCAGAAAAAGAACTAAACAAAATGGCGACAAGAAATCTACTCGATGTAGGGTTCAAAACACTGCTTATAAGGACGTTCAATGAATTTAGTGAGAGCATCAACAGTATAAAAAAAAGGACCAGTCAGAAATGAAGGATACGCTAACTGAAATAAGAATGATTTACAGGGAACCAAACAGTAGAGTAGATGAAAGCAAGAATTAAATCAGCAATTTGGTATACAAAGAAGCAAAACACAAACAATCAGAACAGCAAAAAGAAAAAAGAATACAAAAGAATTATGATAGTATAAGGAGCCTCTGGGACAACTTCAAGTATACCAACATTCACATCACGGGGGTGCTGGAAGAAGAAGAGAGAGTGCAAGAACTTGAATACCTATTTGAAAAAATAATGACAGAAAACTTCCCTAATCTGGTGAAGGAAATAGACATATGAGTCCAGAAAGTGCAGAGTCCCAAACCAGATGGACAGAAAGAGACCCATACCAAGACATATCATAATTAAAATGCCAAAGATTGAAGATAAAGAGAATTTTAAAAGCAGCAAGAGAAAAGCAGTTAGTTATCTATAAGAGAACTCCCATAAGACTGTCAGCTGATTTCTCAACAGAAACTTTGCAGGCCAGAAGGGATTGGCAAGAAATATTCAGTGATGAAAAGCTAGGACCTACGACCAAGATTACTCTACCCTGCAAAGCTATCATTTAGAATTACAGTACAGATAAAGAGCTCTCCAGACAAGAAAAAGCTAAAGGAGTTCATCACCATCAAACCAGTTTATATGAAATGTTAAAGAGTCTTCTTTTAGAAGAGGAAGACAAAAAGGTAAAAAATGTTAACAATAGAATGGCAATAAATACATATCCATCAACAACTGAATCTAAAAAGCAAAGTAAATGAACAAGCAGAACAGAAACAGACTCATAGGCACAGAGAACATTTTCTCAGTTGCCAGATTGGGGGGTAGGTTAGGAGGATTGGCAATAAAGGTAAAGGGATTAAGAAGTAGAAATTGGTTGTAACAGAACAGTCAGGGGGATGCAAAGTACAGCACAGGAAATGTAGACAGTGATATTCTAATAAGTATGTATGGTGTCAGATGGATGAGAGATTTATTGGGATGATCACTTAGTAAGTTATGTAATGTCTAATCACTGGGGTGTACACCTGAAACTAATATAATAATATATGTCAACTGTAATTAAAAATAAAAATGATTTAAAATAATAAAAAAAAAGAAAAGATAAGTGTTGAAAAGGATGTGGAGAAAAGGGAACCCTTGTGCAACGTTGGTGGGAATGTAAATTGGTATAGCCACTGTGGAAAAGAGTATTGAGGTTTCTCAAAAAATTAAAAAATAGGACTACCATATGATCCAGCAATTCCACTTATGTATATTTATCCAAAGGAAATGAAATCACTATATCAAAGAGATATCTGCACTCTCATGTTCACTGCAGCATTATTTTCAATGACCAAGACATGGAAACAACCTAAGTGTCCACTCTGTAATGAATGGATAAAGAAAATGTGATGTATATTAATGGAATATTATTCAGACATAAAAGAGGAAATCCTGCTATTTGTGACAACATGGATGGACCTTGAGAGCATTATGTTAAACGAAATAAGTCAAAGAAAGACAAATACTGTACGAGATATGTGAAATCTAAAAAAACAAACTCAATAGAAACAGAGAGTAGATTGATGATTGACAGGAGCAGGGATTTCAGAGGAAGTTGACGGGAAGTGAGTAATGGTATTCAAAGGATAGATACTTCTAGTCATAAAATACATTACATAAGGATGTAATGTACAGCAAGGTGGCTGTTAATAATACTGTATTGTATATAGTTAGCAATACTGTATTCTGTATTTTAAAGTTGTTAAGAGAATAGACCTTCAGAGTTCTCATCATGCACAACAAAACTACGTGAGGTGATGAATGTGTTAACTAACCTTGCTGTGGTAACTATTTCATAAAATCCAGCGTCTGGCAGAAGTAATCCCGGCTTGAGTGTGACGGGTAGGGTAATAATACGGGTGTAAAAATTTATAGTTTTAATTTGAACATTTCACCTAAAGTATCATATGGTATTGCTTGAGTGTGATATTGTTATGTTACAGAATTACATGCTTATGATTTTGTTGTAAAAAATGGGTGTTATTTGTGCCAAATCCTGTACACATATATCAAATCATCACACTACATACCTTAAACTTACATGACGTTAGGTGTCAATTATATCTCAATAATCTAGGGAGGGGGGAGAATGAAACACTGTGTGCAACAGGCTATATTGAATTTTTCATTCTGTATTGAATTTTTGACCTGATTTTTTTTTTGCGGGGGGCGGGCTGCCTCTCTGGTTCTTGTACCACCCACCTAGCACACTGAGAAGATGCGACTTTTTGGAAGCAGCAGGAACTGAAACCACTTTCAATAAATACTGTGAATGGAATAAGAGGCATCTGTTAGACACCTGCACAAGGTCACAGAGGAGCCTCACAGGGTGCCCGACTGCATTGTGCCCAAGCTCCTTTATCAGAATGTCTGTGCACTCGCGGTGACATGGGGAGGGCAGTGGAGGCTGTAAATGGATGTGGCAGGGGAGAGGAATGAGATTAGCAGTTAAAAAAGTCAGAAACCTTAAAAGACCTGGAATTTGGGAGTAAGACAGCAAAAGTGTTAACAGAATCTGAGTCAAATGCAGCAAGAATATTTTAAAACTGTCATTGTAAATAGTCATTGTAAACTGTCATTGAAAACAATTTTCTCTGAAGATAAATAATGAGGGAAAAGGGATTTTTTTTTTGGAGTGGGGGAGATACATTGAAAACATCACCCAAAGCCATATTTTAAATGTTCAAAATGATTTTCTCCTATGCAGCCCTTAAGATTTTTAATTTTTTGATTCCTAAAGTTCCTCTACTTAGTGGAGCTCCTAGGGAATAATCTGTTTCATACTTCAAGCTTTTAAAGTAAAATGTTTTTTAGAATTCCAAGTGACAGTCAAATAGGGGCAGATCAATAGGCTGGCCAAATAAGAACCAGCCAGGAGCTCACTTCCCAAAGACCCCGGTTGGACTCTTTGTAAAAGTTTCTCAAAGGTGTCCAGCCCTGGGCTTCCTGCCCAGCCCTGGGTGAACGCTGAAGCCACTGCTGCGACAACTGCCTGCTTCCAGTGCTTTGGTGGGGTGGGGGTGGGGGCTTCGTAGTTCACTACTATCAGGGCATATCTAGTATCCTTATGGGGTAGAAAAATGGCTTTTGAGTTGTCTGTTAATGGGTTATTCCACTGAGTCCCAACTTGCATGAAGACTACCCAAAGCCACAGGGAATACCTGATCTCATTTTCAAATTTTTCTGAATGCAAAAAAGGCAAAATAACAAAGTAGAAATACCGCCCCAGAATGCAGAGCATACATTCATTCCAAAGACAAAGAGAGATAATTTCTGGAGTATCTATTGTTTGGGATAAGTCTACCTTGCAAAGAGAATTGATAAAGAGCATATTTATTTTTAATGTGTCTATTAATTTAGTTCCAGCTCTGGAATCTGACTACTGGAGTTCACACTTACCAGTTTAGACACATTGCCTGCTTCACACTTACCAGTTTAGACACATTACTTAATCTCTCAATGCATCAGTTTTCTCATCTATAATAAGGGAATGATCAAAGTATCTACCTCATAGGATTATGTGAAGATTAGGGTAGATAATGTGCATAGAAATCACTAAGGCATGGTAATTGGCACATAGTAAGTGCTGAAGAAATCTTAAGTACTGTTGTCTTTACAGCTGCTTCCCCCTGTTGCTTAGGCTAACTTTCCAGAGGCAGAGACAAAAAATGTTGAAGGTATGGCTGCCACATGTGCGCCGAAGCCTATGGCCTGATGAGGCCCACATATGGGGTTTAAGTTTGAATGGCATTAAAACTAGTGCACACAAAGCAATCCATTTAAAGGAGAATGACAGCCCAAAAGGGGGCATGCTGCATGACTTCATATAGAATGGGCCATTTGGAGACTATTTAAATGGTGTTTACTTTAAATGAGCCATCCTCGATGAAACAGACAGTGAATGCCTTCATTTTCCTTTTTGATTCAATCTACTTGCCCTAGACTCCCTTGCTATACCAGCTGCAAAACAAAGAAAATACACTGTACTTGAATTAACCCAGAGTTTTTCCTCTGCAGAGGCTAGAAGCCCACCACACCACTGGATGATTTCAGGGCCAGGCCTGGAATCATTAGCAAGATGAGCAGGGAGTGGACGGGTGGGGGCAGTAGGAAGGGGCCCAGAGGAAGTGGCGCTCCCAAACTGTGCAGGCCTGGGCAGCCACCCAGCTAGCCTCCCTCTGCTTCTTTAGGAAGTCCCCAAACACCTCAATGCCGCCTTCTCAAACTAGAACTTGTTTGGGGGATGAAATTCTTAGACTTCAATTGTCTCACTAGTAAGACAGAGCTATCATATCAGATACTGTTTTCATAATCACACTGCTACACAGCTGCTACAAGATCCACAGAGACATTTTCATCTCTGAAACAGGACTGAAACTTTCCTTTAGGACGACTGTTTTTTGTAGGTATGGTAAGTATTTGATATGGGTCATTTTTCAAAATCATAGGAGGCAGTCTAACTTTTACTTTTGAAAATACTTATAACTACAGATTGTTAGAGCAATTACAATAATTATTTTCTTCATTTACTACTCTAAAAAATTGTCATGAATAGTTTTGAAGACCCTGTCTTCCAAGGGAAGAAGAGTGAAGGGAAAAAAGGAAGAACATGATATAGGGAACTGTTTCATGTGGCATGGGAATGTAGCTCAGCACCCAATCGGAATGGTCAGTGGGGAGCAAGTTGGCACATAGGAGCCACGCCCACAGATAGGTTGTCCTGTGGGGAATCAGGCCTGCATCGTACCTCGGCCACTATGAGGCTTGCTTTTGCTAAAACTCCCTACCCTGAATTGAGGCAGCAAGGGCTTACTGCACCTTCCTAAAATCTGAGCTAAACCTCCCAAGTATGGAGTATAACCAGTCCAACCACTTTTCTCTTTACATTTGCAAATATCCTTCTTCTTTGATGTAATTAGCAACATCCTCTCCTTTGTTGTTTGTAAAAGGTAATCACCTAAAGTGAACCTGTGCATAGTAAATGAGGACCATCCTAGATGTAATGTATCCAGAAAAACAATAAAAGGCTGTCCAGGCCGGGGTCGAGGCCCTCTCTCTCACTTAGAGAGCAGCCAAGCCTTCCCTTTTTCTCCACAGGACTTCTGTAGTCCGTGTGCATTTGTCTCATGGCCACAACACATGGATCCTGAAGGCCAGGATCTGCATCAACATGGTGGTGCATCATCATGGATCACTCAACACACAGCAAAGACACAGCCACACCACACAACTCTGCTCCACAGAGGCAAAAATAGATGATTTATCTTTGAAAAGTTAGGCATCTCATAGAATTTCTTGTCTTTAAAGAGTTATTATTTTCACTGAAAATTAAAATAGGCACTTAAATTCTTCCTATTAAAATAATCCACTTTATCTTTTAAATTTTTCCACTGTAGGTTAGACAACAGCATGAAGCATTCAGAAACACCAAATTGATACATGCTTTTATTTACATATCATATTTCTCTATTCAATAATCTCTGCTGCTTTCCTACCTCAAGATTATTTCTTTCTAGTTCTGGCCAAGATGGAGGCATAGGTAGAGACCCTTTGCTTCCTCACACAACCAAAGAAGGATAACAACCAATCTGAAATCAGTAAACAACCCAAAGCGCCAGAAAATCAAATTGCATGGAATTCCGACAACAAAGGAATTAAAGAAAAAATCAACCAGAACAACCAGACCAGTAAGGCAAAAGGCAGACTCAGAAAAACCGCGGCTATATGCGGACCTTGGGGCGGGCTGGCTGCCCAGCTCAGTGGGCTGCGAGGAAGGGGCTGACTTAAGGGCACCCAGAGGCGGTTGTGGGGGTAGGAGAAGCTCCCAGTCTCACACGAGAGTGCGTTGAAAAGGGCACTAGAGACAAGTAGGCGAACTGCACTGTTCCCTCTCTGGCCCCTCCCCAACAGGCAGCTGCAGCACAGCAAAGGGGGTTGCCCCACCAGGGTGAATAGCTAAGGCCCCGTCCCCTTACAACCTATCAGCTGGGCCAAGACAAAGAAATATGGCCCAAATGAGAGAACAGAGCAAGGCCTCAGAAAGAGAGCTAAATGAGGAGGAGATCGCCAACCTATCTGATGGAGAATTTCAAGCCCTGGTAATCAAAATGCTCACAGATATGATTGAGCTTGGTCGAAAAATGAAAAAACAAATGAAGGATACCCAAAATGAAATAAAACAGAATGTTCAGGGAACCAACAATGATAGGAAGGAAACCAGGACTCAAAGCAACGATTTGGAACAAAAGGAAAAAATAAACATCCATCCAGAACAAAATGAAGAAACAAGAATTTGAAAAAGTGAAGACACTCTTACAAACCTCTGGGATAACCTGAAACATTCCAATATCCAAATTATAGGGGTGCCAGAAGGAGAAGAGGAAGACCAAGAAAGTGAAAACTTATTTGAACGAATAATGAAGGAGAACTTCCCCAAGCTGGTGAAGGAAATAGACTTTCAGGAAGTCCAGGAAGCTCAGAGAGTCCCAAAGAAGTTCGACCTAAAGAGGAACACACCAAGGTACATCATCATTAAGTTACCCAAGATTAAATATAGAGAATCCTATAAGAAGCACGAGGAAAGGAGAGAGTTACCTGCAAAGGAGTGCGCATTAGACTATCAGCTGATTTCTCAAAAGAAACCTTGCAGGCAAGAAGGGACTGGAAAGAAATATTCCAAGTCATGAAAGGCAAGGACCTATGTCCAAGATTACTCTACCCAGCAAAGCTTTCATTTAGAATAGAAGGGCAGATAAAGCGCTTCCCAGATAAGGTCAAGTTCAAGGAGTTCAGCATCACCAAGCCCTCATTATATGAAATGTTAGAGGGACTTATCTAAGAAATTGAAGATCAAAAACTATGAACAGTAAAATGACAACAAACTCACAACTATCAACAAATTAACCCGAAAGAAAAGAAAAACAACAAAAACAAAAACTAAGCAAACAATCAGAACAGGAACAGAATCAGAGAAATGTACATCACATGGAGGGATTTCAGTGGGGAGGAGGAAGGTACAGGGAGGAAGCATGGTTGGTAGGCATAAGGTAGACAGGGAGAGATAAAAAAATGGTATGGGAAACAGACGACTCAAAGAACTTATATGTACAACCCATGGGCATGGACTAATGGGGGTGGGGGGGAATGCTGGAAGGTCGGGGGGGCAGGATGGAAGAGAGAAGAGGGAAAAATTAGGAAAACTGTAATAGCATAATCAATAAAAATATTTTTAAAAAAGATTGTTTCTTTCTCTACCCAATATTCTTAGTTTCAGAACTTCCTGCCCAAATTATTCCACATATCAAGCTACTTCATTATTTCAGAGCATCTTTGTATCAGAAATTAAAGATGCTTAGGAATATGTATAAGAATGCATGTTTATAGGAATACATGTATTTTTGTAGGTGCATATAGATATATTATATAATGTACATATCTATAGTGTATTTATTATAATATATAACAGATACATAAAAAAAAGGGAAAGCTCCCAGTTTGGGCAGCTCTTCCTTTCTGGGCTTCTTTCTCCAATGCTTGGGTCTTTCAGCCAGCCCCAGCTCTTTTTCTTTCACTGCTATTTAGATGCCAAGCCTACACATTCTGGTTTTATGAACTGGTGCCACCTTCCTGAATACCCATGGCGTGACTGTCTTTCCTTTGTTCTCCCCGCTGTTGCTCAAGGGCAGGAACTGACACCAGAACAAAGAAGAGAGAAGAACGCCCTGGGCTGGTATGCACCAGCACTGCCTAACCAGGGCCACATGCTAGGTCATGCCACCACTTCTCAAGCACTGATGCCACAAGCAAGGCTTTGGGTTTCCTTCCCTGCAACATGGTGCTGCCTCAGGCACAGAGACCCAGGAGAGAATGACCTTCAAGATCATTTTTGTGAACCAGGTAAAAGAGCGCCACCTACTGAACAGAGACACAAGCACCTCCCTAGGTTTTGAGGTTTCTCCCTTGGGGATAATGAATAAATAAGGGAGTACCTGGCACCAGGACTGTTCTTCCAAGTCTCACCCTCCATTCTGACCTAGGACACAGACAACCTAGTTCCCCTTGAACTTAAGTACAAAATGGATGGTCAAACTATACCAAATCATACTGTTCCAGATAGTCACAGGTACACTTCAGTACTTTACCCACATGAGAATATTCATGAATATCAAGCCTGAGATAAAAATCCACGGCAATAAGAACTGATATACACTTGTCTGCCGAAATCATCATTATCCAAAAGTCATCATATCCATGATGACTTCCCTGTATGCCAAGGATGGTAAATGCAGTGCTAGGAAGGCAAGCAAGAACCAGTCAAGAGCAAGCCACAAAGAAAAGAATGACCTGACACTGATTTAGAAAGTGCTAGGCATTATTTGATCCCTTAAGAGAGATGTAACAGCAGAACACAGTTCTCAGTCACCAGTGGCTTTCTGAAGAGAAAACAGGAAAGTATTTAATCTGTACCCCTTGAAACACATGTATGTATACTAGCCCAGAATAAAGTTTCCTCAGTTCCAGAAACAAGCTTTCTTTACTTTGTGTTCTCTGTGGTGAAAACACTTAATCATGACCATTCTGAAATGTCTTTAATTTACCATTTCCTTATACATAATTCCTGGTTGCATGTTGTGGGAGCAGTCTAAATAGTATTGCTCATTTTGAGCCATCAAGAGGGAGGAAAAGTTGGCTTTCAACTGCACACAGGAGGGTATGGACCCTGAAATCTTGGCTTTTCCCTAAAATTTCCCACACAAAATCAAGAGAGAAAATGTCAGACAGCTAGTCTACTGGGCAGGCCAGAGAGTAGCATTTTGCCCAGGATGAAGTAATGTCTACAGTTTTTACTTTTGAATAGAAAAATGAAATCAGATCCTATGTGAGGGCACATAGAGTTTTTAACACCTTTCACTTATTCATATGCCTTTTCTCATACATTTGGAAAGAGTGTAAACTAGTCAGTCTTGTTCATTACTTAAGGCTTCCCGTGAAAAGTATAAGTGGAGTATTTTATTTTTCTAGGATGCAAAAATACACTAAATTAGACTCTGCAAAAATGAAACTAAACAAAAAAATTACCAAATGGGAAAATAAGAATGTACTACACCAATTTATTTCTTTTAAAATCTATTGCGCCTGGAGAAAAGGCATAAATTCTAATCAAAAGCATAGCTAAAGAAAGGACACTACACTCACTGTTGTCACTATTTGTAGTGGTTTTTAAATGCTTCTTCCATGAACTTATTACTTCTGTCTGATTACACAGAACACACTTATTCAACAAATAAGTATTAAGCACCTATTACAGACAAAGCACTGGGTCTCGATGCTTAATACGTTAGCTACATTTTGGCAGGGAATGTGGGCCAACAATAACACATAGGCTAACATTTCTGTCTGCCCAAATGACATTATGCTGAGGAAGTTAAATAAGAAAGGAGCCAAACAAGTCAATCTAAATCTATGGCTTTGATTTAGCTCTCTAGAGAAAAAGGACAGTGGCTTCTCAGCTAATAAAATTCTTATGGTGGTCATCAGGCTCCAGTCTGAACCGTTAGCCTTCTTTTCTACAAACAGCCTGGAGGAGTGATTACCCTCAGGCAGCTAGGACTCAAGAGGTCCTTCTGATTTCCATCCTTTGTCCATGGGTTGCTGTCATTTCTGTCCCTGTTATCTTTCTCATTTACATTATGCTGCTCCCAGGTGCTTCGCTTCTTTCAGGAAATCAGTTGATGCCTGGCAAATGTGCTAATCAGTTTGATGTGGCACTGTGATGGAAACTGAGTTGAGGGCCAGGTCTTGTCACTCATATTGCACAGATAGCTCATGATTTTAAAGGGCATTGTGCAAAAGAGAGGATGTCCTATTGTAACAGGGTGCAGCCAAGAGGGGGGCCCCCAAAGAGGGATTTGTAATGGGGTCCAGAAGAGCTTGGAGATAATTGGCTCCACACCAAAGGGCCACGCCGGCCCTGAATGCTGGCAGCTGTGGCCAATTGTGGGAGGAGCCGGAAATGAGGCTGCAGAGAAAGATTGGCGCTGGGATTTAAACGCGGGTGGGGCAGCCAGTTGGTGTCTCTTTTTGGGACCACATGGCTTGGGTGTCTTGTTGGGACCACGTGGTTTTGGCAGAGTGGGGAACACGCGGCTTGAAAGTCAGGACCAGGTGGCTTTGGAAGTCCTCCCTTTTACCACATGGATGGTGCCAGGAGCCTGCCTGAGATACGGTACCCAAGATGGGGCAGAGGGAGAGGGAAGGACTATGTGTGTTTATGCATATTCTAAAGAACTTCAGTCTGTACAACTTCTAAATAGATAATAATTCCTTTCCTTTTACATCCTTCCTCTGGTGGCGGGCAAAGCAAACCTGGTAAGGGGGAGGAACCCCCCGGGAATAAAAGGGGGGTCTTTCATATCATTCAGCCCTGCCCCCTGTCTGTTCTGTAAAACTATGAGATCAATCTACAAATCGAGAAAAAAGGACTTAGAAAGGAAGTAGTATTGTTTTGTATACACATACCAATTTTCTTCTAAGGAGTGCAGAGACAGAGCATTATTCCTTGCTCAGAACAACTACTTTGGAACTGGCAGAGAGCTTTGTCAGTTCTCTCTCCTGGCTGTCCTCTGGGGAACGCAGTTGTGGGCCACAGGAGGAACAGCAGCACTAGGCAGAGAGTTCTTGCTCCTTGTCAATCCTCCCTCAGTTTGAGCTGGTAAAGTCTGCTGTGAGATAGCATATAAAGTGTAAGTGGTATGAACATGAGAAATTCCCAGTTAGCATATACTTTATTTTAATTTTGTGATGAATTGGTAATTCTGATAAAAAGTCCACAGATATATACTGGAGGTACGAACATTTTCCTCAAAAATTTTAAAGTCAATTCTTGTTTTAATTTTGATCATCTTCAAATAGATAGACAACAACAGACGGATTATTGAAGGGGTCAGAAGGCTTTGTTCTGTAAAGGCCAGTTAGCAAATATTTTAGGCTTCGCAGGCCATATGGTATTTATTTCAACTGCAGCTCTGCCATTGCAGCACCAAAGTAGCCATAGACAGGGGCCCCGTGTTCCAATAAAATGTTACTTCCAAAAACAGGCAGTGGGTTAGATCTGGCCAGTCGACTGGATCATCCAGATATAACCAAGTACTGCCAAACAATCTCAGAGTTCACGTGTGCATTAGTACATATGACAACACAGGGACATGCAGCACTGCTTTAATTATTGAGAGACAATGAGAAAAGAACAGAAGGATGATGCTCTTTGTGAGCACAGGCTAAATGACATCACAGCATGCCATGCAAGCCAAAGCTTTCCGGCACATGGATGGAAGGTGGTGGAGAAAAAGATCACGTGGCTCAAGCAAAACAATCTCCAAAAAACCTTCATGGAGCTGGAAGCAGCATATTCATATTGTGAGGGGAAATTACATTTCAACCAAATACTAATCTTTAGATTAAATTTAAATTGTTCATTTGAATTTTACTGATTTAATTGTTTGGTCTCTGCTTAATTTATAATTTTACTTTGGTTTTATAGATATCTAAGAGTTATAAGCACACAGAGTTTACATCTACTCTTAACATTTATAGTTTTAAAATATTGTTCTAATACAAAGAATTTCAGTCAACCCTGGTAAACCATGAGATACATACTTTTTTCCTTCTAAAAAAGAAAAATAGACTACCGGCCAAGATGGAGGCATAGGTACACACACTGTGCCTCCTCGCACAATCAAAAGAGGGACAACAACAATTTAAAACCAAAAAACAACCAGAACTGACAGAAAATCGAACTCTATGGAAGTCTGACAACTAAGGAGTTAAAGAAGAAACATTCATCCAGACTGGTAGGCGGGGTGGTGCCAGGCGGAGAGGGCTCATGGCTAGGCAGTTTGTGGAGCAGAGTGGGCAACACCGCAGCTGGCTGGCAAAAATTGCAGCTGGCGGACCCCAGCGAGACCGAGACTGATAGACCCGGACCCAGCAGGGCTGAGGTGGGTGGAGTGGGCGGTCTTGCATTCTCACGCAGATAAACCAGGAGAAAAAGCTGGGGAGCGAAACAGACCGCGCAGCCCAGAGCTCCATCGAGGGGAAATAAAACCTCAAGCCACCAATTGAAAACACTTGTGGGGGAGGAGGCGGCACTGGAAGGAACTCCAGCCTCCTTGAAGTTCACTAGAGAGACCCACAGGGTCCTAGAACATACACAAGCCCATCCACACGGCAACCAGCACAGAAGGGCCCACTTTGATTGCCGGTAGTGGGGAAAGTGACTGAAAGCAGGCAGAGAGCAGAGTAAGCGCCATTGTTCCCTCTCAGACCCCATCCCAGCAGATAGCGTCACAACTCAGCAACGTGGGTTACCCTACCCAGGTGAACACCTAAGGCTCCGCCCCTTAAAGTAACAGGTGCACTGAGAAAAAAAAAATGGCCCAAATAAAAGAACAGATAAAAACTCCAGAAAAAATACAACTAAGCCATGAAGAGATAGCCAACCTATCAGATGCACAGTTCAAAATACTGGTAATCAGGATGCTTATAGAATGCGTTGAATTTGGTTGCAAATGAGATGAAAAAATGAAAAATACACTAAGAGAAATACAGGGAAATGTACAGGGAACCAATAGTGATGGGAAGGAAACTGGGACTCAAATCAACAGCGTGAACCAGAAGGAAGACAGAAACACTCAACCAGAAAAGAATGAAGGAACGAGAATTCAAAGAAATGACAACAGGCTTAGGAACCTCCAAGACATCTTTAAATGTTCCAATATCTGAATTATAGGGATACCAGAAAGAGAAGAGGAAGAGCAACCAATTGAAAACTTATTTGAACAAATAATTAAAGAGAACTTCCCCAATCTGGCAAAGGAAATAGACGTCCAGGAAGTCCAGGAAGCTCAGAGAGTCCCAAAGAAGTTGGACCCAAAGAGAAACACACCAAGACACATCATAATTACATTACCCAAGATTAAAAATAAGAAGAGAATCTTAGAAGCAGCAAGAGAAAAGGAGCAGTTACCTACAAAGGAGTTCCCATAAGACTGTCAGCCAATTTCTCAAAAGAGACCTTTCATGCAAGAAGGGGCTGGAAAGAAGTATACCAAGTCATGACAGGCAAGGACCTCCATTCAAGAATACTCTGTCCAGCAAAACTTTCATTTAAAATGGAAGGGCAGATAAAGTGCTTCTCAGATAAGGTCAAGTTCAAGGAGTTCATCATCACCCAGCCTTTATTATATGAAATGTTAAAGGGATTTATATAAGACATGGAGGGTTATCAACAGGGGAGTGGGAGGGGGAGAGAGGGGGAAAAGGTAAAGAGGATAAGTAGCATAAAAGGTAGGTAGGAAACAGACAGGGGGAGGTTAAGAATAGTATAGGAAATAGTACATTTTGGTACTGTAGTACATTTCCTATACTATTCAAAGAACTAGATGTATGACCCATGGATCCAAAGAACTAAATGTACTACAGTTGTCCCTCGCTATATCACGGTTCATTTATTGCAGCTTCACTGTATTGTGGGTTTTTAAAAAAATATATATCTAATTCTGTATCGCGGAATTTTTGCTATATTGTGGGATTTTGTGGTATATAGGTATTTATATAATATTTATGATTTTAATTATTTTTGCCTAAAAAATTTAAAATATAAAAATTAAAAATGTTAATTCGAACATATTAAAAGAATATTAAATCAAAATAAAATACAGTATGTATTTCATCAGCAGATGAATACTGTACTGTACACAATAGAAATGCAGTACACCACTACTGCTTGTGCAAGTTTGCCAATGTCAGATTGTACATGGCACGCTATTGGCTGATGGAATGGAAGGCGACCAACCACAGCATTGTGTTCTATATCCTGGGCGCTGATTGGCTCAGTGACTATAGCATCGGTCTGTTTGCTCTCCCGCACTGTGCCCATACATTCAGCATCTCTCCTTGTCTACTTCACATCATCGTCTGATCGCTGTCTAATACTGTTCCTCTGCAGTGTTGTGTTTTTGTGCAATTTTCATAAAAGTTTGAATTTATTTCAAGCCCTACGATGCCACCCAAACGTTCTGAGCCTTCTAAGACTTCTAGCAGTGAACCCAAGCACCAGAGGAATATGCTTACCATCAAAGAAAAGGTGGAACTTCTTGACATGTTAAAGGAAAGCAAAAGCTACATGGCTGTAGGCCGCCATTACGGGATCAATGAATCTACTGTTTGCTACATAAAGAAAGATGAGAAGAATATTAGTTCTACAGTAACAATGACTTTTAACAAGACTGCAAAGAGGGTGGTCACTTCCCGCAATAAGGCCATTGTGAGGATGGAGTCTGCATTGGCCCTGTGGATAAATGACTACAAGGAAGAAGAACATCTTGCTGGATACCAACACCATCCAGATGAAGGCCAAGAAATTGTATGATAGTTTTGCAGAGAGCACGGATGTTCGTGATGGTGACGAGGATAAAGACGAGGAGGATGACTATGCAGAAGCAGGACCGTCAAGTGCTTCTCCCACCAGACCAACCCCATTCAGTGCCAGCAAGGGCTGGTTTGACAAATTTCAGAGACACTTTGGACTCAAGAGCGTTTCTCTGCATGGAGAAGCTGCCTCTGCGGATGTCTACTCACAACCATTGATGGACTAAAACCTGACAGAAATGACGAAGTCAGCAAGTGAAGAAAAGGATGAGGAACAAGATGAACTACAGGTTGGAGAAGAGGAGGAGGTTGGCCTAACACCCGCTCGTCTTGCAACCACGGTCAGAATGGCCAAAGAACTTCAGCAAGTGGCTGAAAAATGGGACCCCCAGATGCTTAGTTCATTGCACTTCGTAAATACAATCGAGAGTGGCATGTCAGTTTATAAAAACCCTCTCACTCAGAAGAAAAAGCAGTGCCAGCCACTCCCCATAACTATGTTCATCACTTGGATGAAGAGATCAGTTACAACTACACCTATAGCGAAAACAGAAGTTACAGCCCAGGGCAAAGATACTGCACCACCTGATGAAGCGCATGATGAAGTGGTGCCTTCAGAAGAGCTGTAATGCTCTTCTTGGCTGTGCAGTACATTCATCTCATCGTCGTCACCTTCATTGCCATCAGTACTGCACAGCTACATAATTCACGATCTTCATCATTGAAGTTGTAGTATACTCACTGGTGAGTACCCATATAGAATTTTATATGTTGTTAAAATTCTGTAGGTTTAAGAGTGTAGAAAGTGTTTAAGAGCATATGAAGTGTTTGTAAGAGTGTGGGAACGGTTAATAAGAGAGTGGGAAAGGTTTATAGGAGTGTGGGAAGGGTTTATAAAGCCTTAAAATATATATATATAAATAATAAAATAAATATAACGCCGCTACTTTGTGGATTTTCACCTATTGTCGGGGTCTCTGGAATGTAACTCCCACGATAGGTGAGGGATCACTGTATTAGTATATTTAGTATATAATAGTATATTTCCTAATAGTATAGGAAATATATTATTTCCATACATCCGAAGAACTTAGATGTATGACCCATGGACAAGAACTAAAGGGGGGGAATGTGGAGGGTTGTTCAGGGCAGAGGAGAATAAAGAGGAGAAAATGGGACAACTGTAATAGCATAATCAATAAAATACACTTTAAAAAAAGAAAAATAATGCTCAAGTTTGAGAAACACCACTAAACACAAGTCTTTACTTCTGAACTGCAGGGCCAACCATGAATTACAAACTATGCAGACATAGTGAGGTCAGGGCAGGCAGAGCCACATGGCATTGTGAAAGGTGTAGTCACCACAAGTAAACCGCTACAGGCAGCAATGGAGGCTGGGTGTCCAGGTATCAGAGTGTGCTTGAAATTGCAGTATTTCATGTACTCAGTCCATGTCAACATGTCAAGAAACCAAGGAGAAAGGGTAGAGAAAGAGCCTGTATGAATGCAGCAGAATCATATTAGAAAACTGCCAGCAAGACACCAAAGCCTGGTTAAAGAAGCTGTGTGCATCAGTAACTTCTCAACTGTTGAACACAGTGGGTTTGAGGCAGAACACATGTGGACAGTGAATGGAGCAAAGAGAAGTTCATAGACTTTATCCTGTCTGTTGGTATACACCAGCAAGAAAGCCATGAGCACTATGGGGAAGGAAAATGAAGGTAAAAGAAAACATCATTCTAAGGACTTAGAGGAAGAACAGCCTCAGAAATTAATTTACTATAGAAACCAAAACCAGTTTAGGAAACTGGCATTCCCATTATGATACAAGAACATAAAACTTCTCTGAAAAAAATAGTAAAAAGTATGAGAAGACAACAGACTGAAACAGTACAACAGTAAGTTCAAGAGATAACAAAGAAACAGATAAAAAAGATAAGAAGGATTGTAAAGAAACTTAAAAAACAATTTAAATTTATAACGGAATTAGTAAAGAACAAAATGTTTCTTGAAAATCAGTGGTATAGAGTGTGAATAAAAAATGAAAGGGCAAGGCTGGGAGAATGTATTTGCAATATATGTATCTGATAAAAGGCTTATACCTAGAATATACAAAGCATTCTTACAACCTAATAATAAAACAACCAAAACCCAACATTAAATAAATGGGCAAATGATTTAAAGAAATGCTTTTCAAAGGAAGACATAAGAATGAACAGTAAATATGGAAAGTTCCTCACCATCATTAGTCATCAGAGAAATGCAAATTAAAACCACAAGATAGTATTTTACACTCTGTTGGAAGGCTAAAATTAAAAGATCTGACAACACCAGTGTTTGCAAGGATGCACAGCAATGGGACTCTCATATATTGCTGATTGAATGATATAATCACTTTGGAAACAATTTGGAAGATACTTACAAGCTTAAACATAAACATATATGATCCAGCAATTCCATTCTTAGGTATTTACCCAAGAGAAATGAAAACCTATATATCCTCAAAAAGACTTATCCAGAAATGTTCACAGCATTATTTATCATAGTGACTAAAAACAATTCAAGTGTCTGTCAAAAGGTAGAAGGATAAACAAACTGTGGTTTATTCACATAATGGATGACTATTTACCAATTTAAAAAAAATAATAAACTACTGACACCCACAACAATATGGACACATCTCATAAACATGCTGAGCAAAAGGAGCCAGACACAGAAAATGGAATGACTCCATTTACATGAATCTTTAGCAGAGGCAAAACTAATCTATAAATATGGAAACTGGAATGGGAGTTGACAGAAGCCGGGTTAGGGAGGAATGACTTCAGTAGAGATGGCAAAGGCACGAGGGGAGTCCTAGGGTAAAGGAAATGTTCTACATCTTCACAGGGGTGCTGATTAATTAAATATGTGTATTTGTCAAACTGCATTGACAAGGTTTAAACTGTTTGCCTTTTACTACATGTAAATTATACTTTAATAAAGTTGAATACAAGCAATGGTACCCACAACTAGATTCTTTCTAGAAAAGTTGTGAATTATATAAATTTAAAAAATTCTATGAGCCTTCAGGCAGGAAAATCAAACTTTCAAAGAATTTTTTTTTAATTGATTTCAGATTTCTCCTAAAAAATGCTAGGGAAGGAACAATAATGAAAATGTTTATAGGTATTTAAGGGAGAAAAGAAGTCCTAAGAGTTTTATACCTAGCCAAGGATTTTTCATAAGTGAATGCAACAAAAAAGCCAAGCTAAATATGGGAGGGCTCATAAAACATACCACACATCCACACTTCTAGAAAAAAAGTATTGAAACCATTTTCCAGGTGACTGGGAGATGATTCATACTTAAAAGCTCAAGAATAAAGATAGTCTAAATACTTATTGCAAATACGATTTGAAACTAGATGAAGATGTAAAACAATCATTGTAATTCCTAGAAGAAAAGATATAATAAAAAACAAAATATAGAGATAATATGAGTCCTAAACCCTAAAGTGTATTAATTAAAACCAGGGAATGTGGATGCAGGAAGATGCTACACGTAAAAGCCCATTAAACTCCTTATTTGACACAGTAAAGTCCAGAGCTATTGGTTCAATAAATTGTAAAAGACCCATTTATGGAATATTCTATAGTCATAAAAATAATGAGAAAGCTCTTTATATTTATATATGAAATTATCTGTAAGATAAATTTATTCTAAAGGGTGGGATAAAATACAAAAATATTTACAGCATGCTATGACCCGTGCAACAAAAGAGGAAAAACATATATTATACAAGGGAAATTGGAGACTTTGGTTACCTTGGGGGAAGGGTTACTGAGTATCTGGGAATTAGGAGTCAAAAAGGAGACTTTATTGCACTTTTTTGTCCTTTTGTTCATTTGTACATGAACCACATAAATGTGACCTATTTTTAAAACTAAATTTTTAAAATGCATTATTTGTTTTGTTTTTACTTTGAGAATCAACTAAATACTCCTTGAAGACTCTAGTATGTCTAAATCTTGTTTATGATAAAGGAGATATCACAAATCAGAAAAGACTCAATGATCCTGGAGCAACTGGTTTCCTCTTTGAAAAAAAAAATGCAGTCCTCATTTCACAATTCTGATACAAACAGATTAAAGATTCAATGAAAAATTTTTAATTAAAAATATTAAAACAAAACAGATGAATCTCAGATCAAATAAGGAAAAACTTTCTAAGAGTAATTTAACAGATTTGACTAAATAAAAATGAAATCTCCAGTAGATCAGAAACATATTAAATTAAAAGGCATACTAAAAACTGGGGAAAATACTATTCACAAATATGATGAGATTAATACCTTTTTTTTAAAAAGAGTGAATCAAAGTAAAAGGCAAAACAAACTTTAGAAAACTTCACTAAAGCCTCAGTATAAAAATGGGCAAAGGAAATGAACAGCCCTGGCTGGTGTGGCTCACAGGATTGATGGCCGGCCTGCGAACCAAAGGGTCACTGGTTCAATTCCCAGTCTAGGACACATGCCTGGGTTGCAGGCCAGGTTCCCAGTAGGGCGTGCGTGAGAGGCAACCACACATTAATGTCTCTCTCCCTCTCTTTCTCCCTCCCTTCCCCTCTCTCTAAAAATAAATAAATAAAATTTAAAAAGAAAGAGGAAGTAAAGAGATAAGAAATGAAAATAGTTAAGAAACATTTAAGGACATGTAAAATTTCATTGATAATTGAAATAATCCAGGTTCAAGACAGACTTTTTCTTGACTATCAAATGGGTGAAGTTCCTGGGAAATGGGGACCCTCATAACTACTGATGGGTATAAATAATGTGTTATTGGTACAACAGTAAATTGGTACAACCTTTCTGGGAAACAACTTGGGATATGTACCAACAGCCTTACACATCCTGAAAACTTTGACTCAATAATTCTAGTTTTATACTAAATGTTTCCTCAGGAATTTAATGCAACTTTATTCATAGTAGGAGAAATCCTGGAAACAATAAAAATGTCTAATACAAAAATGTTAAAATATAATATATTCGTATAATAAAATATTATGCAGACATTAAAATAATAGTTTTGAAAAATACTTAATGACCTGGAAAACATTCAAGATACATCATAAGTAAAAAAACAAAAAAAAGTTGTTCTTTGCTATGGCTACAATTTGAAGTGATACTATATACATACAAGTTTGAAATACTGGAGGGAAATGCAACAAAATGTTAACAACCATTTTCTCTAAAATTATTTCATTGTTTTCAATTTTCTGTAAAATTCTACAAATTTTCTATAACCTTTCTGTGAAAAGTTAAAAGGCTTTCTGTAAATTTAAAGTTTTTATTAATATGTGAGAGGAGATACAATATTTTAAACGAAGGAATATTACAATTACAAAAATTTTACTTGGCATCAATCAACATGCTCAGGCTCTCAACTGAGAGAGTTAATTATTGCAATAAGCAAGTAAGTCCCACACAAACCCTTGACACACAGTAGCATTTGCCTTTCATCTTTCTTACAGCCCTTTGGTTCAGAATCCCATGGGCTGACAGTGTTTGGAACAGATGCTTCACCAGGAGCTCTAGTGGGCCGGCCAACAGGAGCACCACCACTCAGTGTAATGAATAACCTTGTGCAGGCTCCACGGCCGAACCACAGACAACTCAACTGTAACGGTGTTTCCATGACACACTTGCCTGCCCAGAAAGGCTTAACCAAGACCACCCACCGATGGCCCACAAACCACCAGGTCAAAGCAACTGCTGAAATAATCTAGGAATTATTAAGTCTGGCATGAAGAGCCCCACATGCCATGCCCAGGCTCCGAAATGCCCCTCATCCTCCCTGCTGTTTTCTATGGCAGGATGTGTTCAGTATGTTCATTTTAACCCAACTAATAAAGGAGCTCTTCAAAGTTGCAAAAAAACACTGTATATTGGGTTCCTGGGTCCACCATGCGTGCCATACATAAAGAAGCACAGAACACATGTACAGTACCTTCCTGAAGCTGTGTTGGCTTGGCAGAATTTTCCCCACTCATTAAAACAACAAAAGACGCAGCTGCTCGGACTGTGGCCTGCCATGTTGACATGGCAACGGGTGGCTCCTGGCATGGAAAAAGGGCCCTGTTGTTTATGGGAGATCCCATAGTATAAACACATGGCCTGCAAAAGAAAGACAAGGAAACAAAGGGAGAAAATCTTTAAAATACGTTGTCACTTTTCTCACCACCATGGTGGAGAAGGTTAAATTGAGCTTTCAAACAGAAAACATTTAAGCCTTTGTAGATGACTGGTTTCAAAGCTTGTTGAACTGAAACTGCCAAGGGTTGGCTAAGTGGTAATTTCTCCCAGGTAAATTACTTAAATATGTAAAGAGAAGTTTTTTTTAAGGGAAAAATAATTTTTAGTTGAAGTTTTAAGCACTAGTTTGCTAAGTTAAAATTTATATTACCCTTGCCACTCCTCTTAGGCCCTTATGCATTTAAAAGAAAAAAGCTTTGGAGATATTCTTACAAAACTTGGAATATATTCTAGAACAGAAAATATGCTTGGAGATCACTGAGATATTAATGTTTGGAAAAACAAGCTGGTGGTCTCAAATCCAGTGCTGGCAGGCAGATACCCCTATCTTGGAAACCACCCTCTCCAATAGAACCCTTGTGGCAATCCTTGTGTGGAGGCCAAGAACTGGGGTTGACATATAAACAGGATTACAGGTCACAACAACCAGGCTCCTGAAGGCCAAGTGTAGTTGTTACCAAAGCAGGTATAGGAAACCAACAGCATGACATTAGGGCTCATTCTGTTACAATAAAAAAAACGAACCCATGCAAACCAACAAAAATCTCTTCCATGACTGAGGTGGAAAAGGTTGATGAGATCGAAGGAATACATTCTTTTGACACCACAGTGTAGAAGGCACAAAACTAACACCACGAAAGTATCTTAGGAAAATGTTTCCACTTTTGCTTTTCAAAAATTATAACAAACAGGCCCGGCTGGTGTAGCTCAGTGGATTGAGCGCGGGCTGGGAACCAAAAGGTCCCAGTTCAATTCCCAGTCAGGGCACATGCCTGGGTTGCAGGCCAGGTCCCCAGTGAGGGCCATGTGAGAGGCAACCATACATTGCTCTTTCTCCCTCCCTTCTCCTCTCTCTAAAAATAAATAAATAAAATCTTTAAAAAAAATTATAACAAACACCTATCAAAAATCTCCCAAAAAATAAAAGTCTAGGACCAGATGGCTTCACTAGTGAATTCTACCAAACATTCAAAGATTTGGTACCCATCCCTCTCAAAATCTTCCAAAAAAAATTGAAAAGGCAATACTTCCTAATACATTTTATGAAGCCAACATAACCCTGATACCAAAACTTGGCAAGGATTAACACTAAAAAAGAAAACTACAGACCAATATCTCTGATGAATATGGATACAAAAATCCTAAACAAAATACTAGCAAATCAATACATTAAAAAAAACCCTACCACAATCAAGTGGGGTTCATTCCAGGAGTACAAGGATGGTTCAACATATGCAAATTGATCAATGTAGTACAGCACATTAACAAAACAAAATATAAATACCATATGATCTTATAATAGATGTAGAAAAAACACTTGATAAGATACAACATCCATTTATGATTAAAACACTCAATAAAATAGGTATAGAAGGAAAGTACCTCAACATAATAAAGACCAATATCATACTCAATAGTGAAAACCTAAATGCTTTTCCTCTAAAATCAGGAACAACACAAGGATGCCCACTCTCATCACTCTTATTCAAAAATTCTGGAAATCCTAGCTAGAGGAATCAGGCAAGAGAAAGAAATAAGAGCATCCAAAGTGAGAAGGAAGAAGTAAAAGTGTAACTTTTTGCAGATGGCATGATACTGTACATAGAAAACCCTAAAGACTCTACCAAAAGATTTCTAGAAACAATAAATAGAAGTAAGTTGTAGGACACCAAATCAATGTACAAAAATCCACTGCTTTCCTATATACTAACAATGGAACTTCAAGAAAAAATGAAAAAAAAAATCCTTTTGCAATTGCAATCTAAAGAATGAAACACAGTACCTAGGAATAAATTTAACAAAGGATGTGAAGGACCTATATACTGAAAACTACAAAGCATTATTAAAAGAGACTGAAAAAGGCCCAATGAAATAGAAAGATATTCCATGTTAATGGATTGGAAGAGTCAACATAGTTAAAATGGCCATATCAGCCAAAGCAATATGCAGATTTAATGCAATCCCCATCAAAATCTCAAAGTCATTTTGTAAAGAAACAGAGCAAAAACAAATGTCAGATTTGTATGGAACCACAAAAGACCACAAACAGCCAAAGCAATCCAGAAAAAAGAATGAAGCCAGAGGTATCACAATACCTGACTTCAAATTATACTACAGAACTACAGTATTCATTAGCAGAAAAACAGACACGCAGGCCAATGAAATAGAACTTAGAGCCAAGAAATAAAACCACAGGCATACAGGCAAATAATTTTTGACAAAGGAGCCAAAAACACCCAGTAGAGAAAAGAAAACCTCTTCAATAAATGGTGCTGGGAGACTTGGGAAGTCACTTGCAAAAGGATGAAACTAGATTACTGTTTGTCCCCTGGTACAAAAATCAATTAACAACGGATCAAAGACCTAAATATAAAACCTGAAACAATATATTTCTTAGTAGAAAACATAAGTACTAAAGTTACAGACTATGGTCATAGAGAACATTTTATGAATTTGACCCCAAAGGCAAGGGAAATAAAGACAAAACTAAATGAATGGGACAATGTCAAACTAAAAAGCTTCTGCACAGCAAAAGAAACCAACAACAAAATAAAAAGGCAACCAACCAAGTGGGAGAAGATATTTGCCAATGACAGCTCCAACAAGGGTATATATATATCCAAAATATATAAATAACTCATACAACTCAACCCCAAAGAGTCCAATTAAAAATGGGCAGCGGACATGAGCAGACACTTCTCCCAAGAAGACATACAAATGGCCAACATATATATGAAAAGGTGTTCAACTTCACTAGCTATTAGGGAAATTGAAATAAAAACTACAATGAGATACCACCTCACACCTATTTGAATGGCTATTATCAACAAGACAGGTAATAACGACTTTTGGAGAGGTTAAGAAAAAGGAACCCTCATTCACTGCTGGTGGGAATGTAAACTGGTACAGCCACTGGAAAACAGTCTGGCAGTTCCTCAAAAATTTACAAACAGACTTACCATATGACCCAGAAATCCTTCTTCTGGGTATCTACCCGAAAAATTCAAAAACATTTATTCACAAAGATATATGCACCTCTATGTTCATTGCAGCATTATTCACAGTGGCTAAGACATGGAGACAACCAAAGTATCTTTCAGTAGAAGACTGGATAGAGAAAATGTGGTACATATACACACTGGAATACTACTCAGCCATAAGAAAAGATGAAATAGCCATTTGTAACAACATGGATGGATCTTGAAAATATTATGCTAAGCAAATTAAATCAGTCAGAAAAAGCTAAGAACTATATGATTTCACTCCTATGTGGGATATAAAACTGAAACTCATAGACACAGGCAGACAACAGCATGGTGGTTACCAGAAGGAATGGGGTGGGGAGGCAGTAAAAGGTAAAAGGGTTCAAATATATGGTGGCAGAAGATGATTTGCCTTTGGGTGGTGGCCACACAATGCAACATACAAATCACATATCACAGAAATATACACCTGAAACCTATGTGACCCTATGAACCAATGTATCTCCAGTAAATTTAATAAAAAAGTTAGAGCAAATATGATAAATCAGTTTGATTAACATCACTATGATCAAACATTTATTGCATCCCTACAATGTGCAAGAACATACAGAATGATGGTCCCACTCTATCAGTCAGGGTCCAGTAAGGAAAAGAGAAAACAGCCTAGGTCTTAACAAACAGAGATAATTTAATATAGGGAATTAGTTACATAAGTGCTACAACAGCTGAGAAGCCAAACGGGGCACAGGGAGGCAACCCAGAGATTAACCACAGCAGCAAGTGGCTGTGACTCCTTCTGTTGGAAAAGCTGATGTTACCGGATGTTACTGGATCATCTGGCAGAGGCCAGAGTCACAGTGGACACTGTCCAATAGGTACTGGGACCAGAGGGGGCTCAGTCACAGTTAGAGATGACAAAGGAAGAAGGGAGGAGAAAAGAAATACAGTTTCTTGCCAATTCCTGCTCTCAAATTTTTCCACCAGTGCCCTCCCCACTGCCTCAACACTGGTCAAACCTACCAGGAAACAGAAGACAAGGGAGTCTCGTTAATGAGGTGCCTGATCATTCAGAGATCACAATAAGAGCAGAAAATAGACCTTAGGGTAGACAGGCAAGTGCAGTCTACCTTCCTAGAAGTGTACATAACTTGCAGGTTGGACATGGGGTAGGGAAAGATCAGAAATTTAGAAGACTTTAGTTCTGCCTGTGTTGCCTACTTATTAAATGACAATGCTAAAGTCCCTTGACCTCTCTGAGTCACATGTAAAATGGGGATGGGATATAGGTTGGTGATCTCTATTGTCTGTTCTGGTCCATAAATCTATGATACTATATTCCAAGTTTACACACAAAATTTCATGGAAGATCCATAAACTCCCATCAGTTTCATTGAAACTTAGTTAACTGTCCTGCCTCGGGCTGTTTAAGAATCTAATGAGGAAGCCTGCCAGAACTGGCTTCTTTCAGGTAGGGCAAGTGGTGGTGAGTATGTGGTAGGAGATATGCTATAAAACTCAAATAACTCAGCTAGATTCAGTCAAGCATGTCTAGTTCTGGTAATTCTACCCATTAAGTGTTTTGTTTTTTTCCCAAAAGTCCATCTTAGAGAAGGGTCCTAAAAAATGGAAAAGTGAGTGTTGTCAGTGGAAACAGGGTGTACTCCCAGTGGACAAACGGCAGGCATAACTCTTGCTTCCTCTGAAAATGGCAGTCCTTGGGATTAAGGCTTTCTTTCTCAATGAAGCAGAATGGACCCTACAATTTTTCTGAGTTCAAGAGCTCTAGGAAGCCACTTTTAATTTAAGTATACTTGTAGAGTTAAACTTATTTGTGATGCTTACAGGGAAATAGCAGGTATCTGCCTACAGATTCCCTTAAGACTTTCTCTGCATCAGGCAAAGGGGGAGCTGTCCTATATTATAGTCTTAAGTTCTAGGGTGCTCAGGTCAAGTCTGAAAGTATCTGCACTCTCAAAAAACAAGAAAAAGCTCAAATAAACAATCTAACTTTACACTTAACAGAGCTTGAAAAAGAACAACAAAGTCCACGGTGAGTAGAAGGAAGGAAATAAAATTGATCAGAGCATAAATATGAAATAGAATCTAAAAAAGATGCAAAGATCAATGAATCCAAGAGCTGGTTCTTTGCAAAGATAAACAAGATTGACAAACCTTTAACCAGACTCATCAAATAAAAAGGAAACAGAACCCAAATGAAGAAAATCAGAAAAGAAGGAGAAGAAATAACAACTGAGACCAAAGAAATACAAAGGATTGTAAGAAAACAGTATGAACAACTATATGCCAATGAATTTGACAACCTGGATGAAATGGATAAATTCCTAGAAACATACAATCTTCCAAAATTAAATCCGAACAGACACATTACACCTAGTGAAATTGAAGCAGTAATAAAAAAAAAACTCCCAAAAGACAAAATTCCTGGGCCAGATGGCCTCACAGGTGAACTTTTTACCAAACATTCTGAGAATAACTAACACCTCCCCTCAAACTATTTCATAAAATTCAAGAGGAGGGAAGGCTCCCCCACTTTACGAGGCCAGCATTAATGTAATTCCAAAACCAGATAAAGACACTAAAGAAAGAAAAGAAAAGAAAAGAAAAGAAAAGAAAAGAAAAGAAAAGAAAAGAAAAGAAAAGAAAAGAAAAGGAAGGGAAGGGAAGGGAGAAAGAAAAAAAGAAAGAAAGAAAGAGTAAATAAATACAGGCCAATAGCCCTGATGAACATAGATGCTAAAATCCTCAACAAAATATTAGCAAACCAAATACAATGAATCAAAAAGATCATACACCATGATCAACTGGGATTTATTCTTGGAATGCAAGGTTGGCAAAACATTCACGAATCAATAAATGTGATACACCATATAAACAAAATGAAGGATAAAAACCACATGATCATATCAATAGATGCAAAAAAGCTTTTCATAAAATAGAGCACCCATTTATGATAAGAACTATCAGCAAAGCGGGAACAGAGAGAACATACTTAAACATAATGAAGGTCATATATGAGAAATCCACTATCAGCATCATACTCAATGGGCAAAAACTACAAGCATTCCCATTAAGATCGGGAATAAGACAAGGAAGTCTTTTCTCACCTTTCTTATTCAACATAGCACTGGAAGTCACAGCCACAACAATCAGAGAAGAAATAAAAGTCATCCAAATTGGAGAGAAGAAGTAAAACTGTCTTTATTTGCAGGTGATATGATAATGTACATAGAGAACCCCAAACATTCCACCAAGAAACTACTAGAACTGATAAACAAATTCATCAAACTAGTAAGATACAAAATTAATATCCAGAAATCAGTTGCATTTTTATATGCCAATAATGAACTAACAGAATGGGAAATTAATAAAATATTCCCATTCACAACTGTTTCAAAAGGAATAAACTACCTAGGAATAAACCTAAGCAAGGGTATAAAAGACCTATTCTAGGAAAAGTATGAGACACTAAAGAAAGAAATTGAAAAAGATACAGATAAGTGGATACAGACTGTGTTCATGGACAGCAAGAATTAATATCATTAAAAGGTCCATACCACTCAAAGCAATCTACAAATTCAATACAAGATTCCTATCAAGATTCTGCTGACATATTTCACAGAACTAGAACAAATATTTCAAAAATTTATATGGAACCACAACAGGCCCTGAATAGCAACAGCAATCCTGAGAAAGAAGGACAAAGTTGGAGGAATCACGTTATTTAATATCAAACTATACTACAAGGCCATAGTAACCAAAACAGCCTGGTACTGTCATAAAAATAAACACATAGATCAATGGAACAGAACAGAGAGCCCAGAAATAAACCCACACCTTTATAGTCAATATTTGACAGAGTAAGCAAGCACATACAATGAGCTAAAGATAGTGTATTCAATAAATGGTGTTGGGAAAAATCGTACAAATACATGTAGAAAAATGAAACTAGCCCACCTTCTTACACCACACACAAGAATAAATTCAAAATGGATCAAAGACTTACGTAAATGTTAGACCCGAAACCATAAAAATCCTAGAAGAAAACATAGGCAACAAAATCTCAGACTTACCTTGTAGCAGTATTTTATCAGCTATATCTCCCCAGGCAAAGGAAACAAAATTTAAAAAAAGCAAATGGAGCTACATCAAACTAAAAACTTTTTGCACAGCAAAGGAAATCATCAACAAAATAAAAAGACAACCTATTGAATGGGAGAACATATACACTGATACATCTGATAAGGGGTTAACATCCAAAATTTATAAAATACTTACAAAACTCAACAACAACAAAAACGAACAACCCAATTAAAAAAAGGACAAAGGACTTGAATAGACATTTCTCCAAGGAGGACATACAGAGGGCCAATAGACATCTGAAAAGATGCCCAACGACACTAATCATTGGAGAAATGCAAATTTTGATCATAAGGAGATAGCATCTCACATCTGTCAGAAGGGCTATCATCAATAGTCAACAAATAACAAGTGCTGTCAAGGATGTGGAGAAAGGAAAACCCTTTTGCACTATTGGTGGGAATGCAGATTGGTGAAGCCACTGTGGAAAGCAGTATGGAGATATCTCAAAAAATTTACAATGGATCTGCCTTTTAACCCAGTGATCCCACTTCTGGAAATACATCCAAAGAAACCCAAACCACTAATTCAAAAGAACATAAGCACCCCTGTGTTCACCACAGCATTATTTACAATCACCAAGACATGGAAGCTGCCCAAGTGTCCACCAGTAGATGAATGGATGAAACAACCATGGGACATTTACACAACAGAATACTACTTGGCCACAAAAAAGAAGACAACTTTACCCTTTGTGACGACAGTATGGGTAGACCTGGAGAACATTATGCTAAGTGAAATAAGCTAGTCAGAGAAAGACAAATGCCATATGATTTCACTCATATGGGAATCTAATGAACAAACTGAACAAGGAAAATGGTGACAGACTCATAGATGGAGAGCAGGATGATAGCTCTGGGAGTTGCAAGGGATGGAGCGATTGAGCAAGAATTAAAAAGGACTCATGGTAATGGACAGCAGTGTGATGATTGCTGGGGGAGGGGACTAAATGGCAATGGAAAAAATACAATAAAAATTTTTTAAAAAAGTATCTGCGCTCTCTTGCTGTTGCGCTGAGCAGTTCATTTCCCTATGGTAACTCTGGCATTAAAGGTATCCCCCTCTCTACACAAGGAACAAATCCTCCTCAAAATATCGGCTTGCCAAGATGTTTGCTCTCCATCTCCCTATAAAGTTGGGTTGGAGGACATGCTGACATGTTAATATATGTGTTCCACCTATGCCCTTAAGTATGTAGTCCCCAGGACTTCTCCCATCAGTTTCTATGCCTCTTTCCAGAAAAACAATCACATTTGAGATGAGGTCATATCTGAGAAACACTGCAGAGGAAGAATCAGAAGGACTTAGTGATTTGTTGAAGAAGAGGGTACCTCTCTGAGGTAGCCAGCTTACAAGTTGGTCCCCAATGACCCCCATTTCCTGATATTCACACCCTTGTGGAGTACCCTTGCACGCTGTACCTGGGTTAGTCAGTGTGACCAATACAAGATGGCCCATATAACTTCTGAGATTAGATTATTAAAAGTCTTTGGCTTCAACTTTAGGGTTTCCTTTCCTTCTCTTTTTCTTCATCACTTACTCTGGGGAATATCAAGCTGCCATATTGAGGACACAGTGGGAATCTATGGAGGGCACATGTGGTAGAAGCCAAGACCTCAAGCTCACAATCAGTGAGGACCCAAGGGCTCTCATCAGCCATGCATGTGCATTTCGAAGATGATCTTCCAGCTCCAGTCAAGCCTTGAGATGCCTCCAGCTCCAGCATAATGCAATCTTGTGAGAGATCCTGAGCCAGAACCACCCAGTTAAGCTGCTCCTGGATTCCTCAGAAACCATGAAATAATAAATATTCTCTTAAGCTATTATCCAAAAACAGATAACAGAATTTTCTCATGTTTCTGGCTCAAGTGATAAAATGAATCACGAGGTTATTAAACAAGGAAGAACACTCATTACCACAAGCAAAGTCACAGGAAGGATCAGGGAGAAGAGTCCCTACCTGTTAAATCTGCTTATACAAGGCTTAACACACCATATGGTAGATGATATTTTCCTTTAAATTAATTTTATTTATTTTTAAATTTGTTAATTGTTGTTCAATTATATTTATCCCCATTTTCCCTCCATTACTCTCACCTGCACTACACATCCCTCCTCCCACATTCAATCCTCCCCCCTCTACTGTCTTTGTCCATGGGTCTCTCATACATGCTCCTTGACGTGACCCTTCCACTTCTTCCTCCTGTGATCCCCCTCTCCCCTCCCCTCTGGTCACTGTCAGTTTGTTCTTTATTTCCATGTCTCTGGTTCTACTTTGCATGCTTCTTTGTTCTGTTTAGTTTCCACTTGTAGGTGAGATCATATGGTACTTGTCTTTCACCACCTGGCTTATTTAACTTAGCATAATACTCTCCAGTTCCATCCATGCTGTTGCAAAGAGTAGGAGTTCCTTCTTTCTGCTGCATGTATTCCATTTTGTAAATGCACCAAGGTTTTTTGATACACTCATTTACTGATGGACACTTAGGCTGTTTCCAACACTTGGCTAGTGTACATAACACTGCAATGAACATATGGGAGCATAGGTTCTTTTGAACTGGTTTGTCAGGATTCTTAGGGTATGAACCCAACAGTGGAACTGCCAAGTCAAAAGGCAGTTCCATTTTTAGTTTTTTGAGGAAATTCCATACTGTTTTCCACAGTAGGTTCACCAGTCTGCATTCCCACCAACAGTGCACTGGGGTTCCCTTTTCTCTACTACCTCATCAGCACTGTTTGTTGATTTATGATGGCCATTCTGACCGCTGTGAAGTGGTATCTCATTGTGGTCTTAAATTGCATCTCCCTGATGGCTAGTGACACTCAGCATATGTCTGTTTCATATGTCTCTGGGCAACCTCCATGTCCTCCTTGGAGAAGTGTCTGTTCAGGTCCTTTGCACATTTTTTAATTGGACTGTTTGTCTTCCTGGTGTGGAGTCATGTGAATTCTTTATATATTTTGGAGATCAAACCCTTGTCTGAGGTATCACTGGCAAATATTTTCCCATATTGTTGGTTCCCTTTTCATTTTGCTGATGCATTCTTTGGCCATGCAGAAGCATTTTATTTTGACAAAGTCCCATGTGTTTATGATTTCCTTTATATCCCTTGCTCTAGGGGACATACTGGTGAAAATATTGCTACATGGAATATCTGAAATTTTCCTGCCTATGTTCTCCTCTAGGACTTCTATGGTGTCACAACTTATATGTCTTTTATCCATTTTGGGTTCATTTTTGTGTATGGTGTAAGTTGGTGGTCAAGTTTCATTTTTTTGCATGTAGTTGTTCAGATCTCCCTAAACCACAGGTGGCAAACATAAGGCCCATGGGCTGAATCCAGCCTTCTGCTTTGTTTTATCCAGCCTGACACCTTGTTTCTACCTGGCAACAGTGCTGAGCTCTTGCTTAACTGTTCAGGAGTAGTTATATTTATACAGTCCCAAAATTACATTTGGCCCTTTGAAGGAAACTGCAAGGCTGATATGACCCCCGGTGAAAATGAGTTTGACATCCCTGCCCTAAACCATTTGTTGAGGCTACTTTTTCTCCATTTCATGCTCCTGCCCCCTTTGTGGCATATTAATTGACCATAGAGACATGGGTTTATTTCTGGGCTCTCTATTCTGATCTATTGATCTATGTGTCCATTCATTTTATTTTTTTTAGTATAACTATTTATTTTATAAATTACTTTATTGTTGTTCAATTACAGTTGTCTTCATTTCCCCCTCCACTCCCCACAACCCCAGCCAATCCCACCTCCCTTTCTTGCTTCCAACCTCACCCTTGGTTTTGTCCATGAGTCCTTCATAGCAGTTCCTGAAAACACTTCCCCCCATTATCCTCTCCCATCTCCCCTCTGGTTACTGTCAGATTGTTCTTAATTTCAATGTCTCTGGTTATATTTTTCTTGCTTTTTCTTTGTTGTTGATACGTTCCAGTTAAAGGAGAGATCATATGGTATTTGTCCCTCACCACCTGGCTTATTTCACTTACCATAATGCTCTCCAGTTCCATCCATGGTGCCACAAAGGGTAGGGGCTCCTTCTTTCTCTCTGCTGTGTAATATTCCATTATGTAAATGTACCATAGTTTTTTGATCCACTCATTTGCTGATGGGCACTTAGGTTGCTTCCAGCACTTGGCTATTGCAAATTGTGCTGCTATGAACATTGGGGTGCATAGGTTCTTTTGGATTGGTGTTTCAGGGTTCTTAGGGTATAATCCCAGCAGTGATATTGCTGGGGCAAAAGGCAGTTCCATTTTTAGTTTTCTGAGGAAATTCCATACTGTTTTCCACCATAGCTTCACCAGTCTGCATTCCTACCAACAGTGCACTAGGGTTCCCTTTTCTCCACATCCTCTCCAACACTTGCTTGTTGATTTGTTTATGATAGTCATTCTGATGGGTGTGAAGTGGTATCTCATTGTGGTTTTAATTTGCATCTCTCTGATGGCTAGTGATGCTGAGCATGTTTTCATATGCCTGTGAGTCCTCTATATGTCCTCCTTAGAGAAGTGTCCGTTCAAGTCTTTTGCCCATTTTTCAATTGGGTTGTTTGTCTTTCTGGAGTACTGTTGTGTGAGTTCTTTATATATTTTGGAGATCAAACCCTTGTCCGAGGTATCATTGACAAATGTTTTCCCTAGTTGGTACTCTTTTCATTTTAATGCTGTTTTCTTTAGCCACACAAAAGCTTTTTCATTTGATGAGGTCCCATTTGTTTATTCTTTCCTTTATGTCCCTTGCTTTAGGGGTCATATCAGTGAAGATATCGCTGTATGGAAAGTCTGAGATTTTCCTACTAATGTTTTCCTCTAGGACTTTTATGCTGTCATGACTTATATTTAAGTCTTTTATTCACCTTGAGTTTATTTTTGTGTATGGTGTAAGTTGGTGATCAGTTTTCATTTTTTTGCATGTAGCTATCCAGATCTCCCAACACCATTTGTTGAAGAGGCTGGTTTTACTTCATTTTATGCTTCTACCCCCTTTGACAATTATTAATTGCTCATAGAGACTTGGGTTTATTTCTGGGCTCTCTGCTCTGTTCCATTGGTCTATGAGCATGTTTTTATGTCAGTACCAGGCTGTTTTGGATACAGTGGCCTTGTAATACAGTTTGATAGCAGGTATTGTGATCTCTCCTGCTTTGTTCTTCTTTCTCAAAATCGCTGCAGCTATTTGGGGTTGTTCATGGTTCATATAAACTTCTGAAGTGTTTGTTCTATATCTCTGAAATATGTCATTGGTACTTTAACAGGGATTGCATTGAATCTATACATCGCTTCAGATAGTATGGCCATTTTGATGATGTTGATTCTTCCAATCTATGAGCATGGTACATGCTTCCATTTGTTTGTGTCTTCCTTAATTTCTTTCTCCAGTGTTGTGTAGTTTTCTGAGTACAGATCTTTCATCTCCTTGGTTAGGTTTATTCCTAGGTACTTTATTTTTATGATTGCAATATCAAATGGAATTTTATTTCCTGATTTCTATTTCTGATATTTCATTGTTGGTGTACAAAAATGCCTTTTTTTCCGCTGAATATTGACTTTGTATCCTGCTGTTTTGCCAAATTCATTTATTAGTTCGAGTAGTTTTTTGACAGAGTCTATAGGATTTTCTATGTACACTATCATGTGATCTGCAAACAATGACAGCTTTACTTCCTCCTTTCCAATTTGGATGCTTTTTATTTATTTTTCTTGTCTGATTGTTGTGGCTAGGATTCCAATACTATGCTGAATAGGAGTGGTGACAGCGGGCATCCTTGTCTTGTTCCTGATCTTAGTGGGAAAGCTCTAAGATTTTGTCCATTGAGTATGATGTTGGCTGTAGGTCTCATATATATGGCCTTTATTACGTTGAGGAATGCTCCCTCTATTCCCACTGTGCTGAGTGTTTTTATCATAAAGTTATCAAATGTTTTTTCCCCATCTATTGATATGATCATGTGATTTTTCTCTTTAGTTTTGTTTATGTGATGTGTTATACTTATTGATTTGTCAATATTATACCATCCTTGCATCCCTGGGATGAATTCCACTTGGTCATGGTGTATGATCTTTTTAACATATTGCTGGACGTGGTTTGCCAACATTTTGTTGAGAATTTTAGCATCTATGTTCATCAGTAATATTAGCCTGAAGTTTTCTTTCTTTGTTATGTCTTTATCTGGTCTTGGGACTAGCATGATACTGTCTTCATAAAAAGAGCTTGGGAGTCTTTCATCTTCTTGAAACTTTTGGAATACTCTGTGAAGAATGGGGGTTAGCTCTCACTTAAATGCTTTTTAAAATTCTCTGTGAAACCATCTGGTCCAGGGCTTTTGTGTGTTGGCTTGTTGATTACTGCTTCAATTTTATCAGCTGTTATTGGTCGGTTCAGGCTTTCTGCTTCTTCTTCATTAAGTTTTGGAAGATTATATTTTCCTAGAAATTTGTCCATTTTACCCAGGTTTTCAAATTTCTTGGCTTGTAGTCCTTTGTAGTAACTTCTTACAATCCTTTGTATTTCTGTAGTATCAGTTGTAATCACTCCTCTTGTATTTCTTATTTATTTCAGTCCTCTCTCTTTTTTTCCTGATAAGTCTGCTTAAAGGCTTGCCAATTTTCTTTCTCTTTTCAAAGCACCAGCTCCTGGATACATTGATCCTTAGAATTGTTCTTTTAGCCTCTATGTCATTTAATTCTGCTCTGATCTTGGTTATTTCCTTCTACTTTCTCTGGGCTGTCTTGTTGTTGTTGCTCCAGTTCTTGTAGGCATAGGTTTAGGTTGTTTTAGGTAGGCCTATATTACTCTGAACTTCCCTCTCAGGACTGCCTTTGCTGTGTCCCATAGGTTTTGGATTGTTGTGAGTTCATTTTCATTTGTATCCAGAAACTTTTTTATTTCTTTCCTAATCTCATTCTTGACCGACTCATTGTTTAATAGCATGCTATTCAATCTCCATGAGTTTGTGTGTTTGAGGTTTTCTTCCTTGAGGTTGGTTTCTAGTTTCAGTCCCTTGTGGTCTGAGAAAATGCGTGATATGATTTTAATTTTCTTGAATTTGTTGAGGCTTGTTTTGTGTCCTATCATGTTGTCTATCTTTGAAAATGTTCTATGTGCATTTGAAAAGAATGTGTATTTTGATTTTTGGGGATGAAAGGCTATATATATATATTCAGTTAAGTCCATTTGATCTAGGGCATTGTTCAATGCCATAATATCTTTGTTGATATTTTGTTTGGAAGATCTATCCATTTTTAACAGTGGGGTTTTGAAATCCCCTACTATAATTGTGTTGCTGTCAGTATCTTTCTTGAAGTCCCCCAAGATTTTCTTTATGTTTATGGGTGCTCCTCTAGTTGGGTGCATATATGTTTACAATGTTTATGCCTTCTTGATGGATTATTCCCTTGAGTATTATGAAGTGACCTTCTGGGTCTCTTTTTCTGGCTCTTTTTTTGAAGTTTATTTTGTCGATATAAGTATTGCTACCCTGGCTTTTTTATTTTTTCCCCGTCCATTTGCATGGAATATTTGTTTCCAGCCCTTCGGTTTCAGTCTGTGTTGTGAGGTGGGTGTCTTATAGGCAGCATATGTGTGGGTCATGTTTTCTTATCCATTCTGTTATTCTGTGTCTTTTGATTGGGGCATTTAATCCATTTACATTTAAGGTTATTATTGATAGATACTTACTCATTGCCATTTTGTTGTGCCTGTGTTCCTCTCTATTTTTCTTCCTGTTCTTAAAGCAATCCCTTTAGCATCTCCTGTAGAGCTGATTTGGAGGAAATATATTCTTTGAGGCTTCTTTTGTCCAGGAAGCTTCTTATTTGGCCTTTCATTTTAATTGAGGGCCTTGCTGGATAAAGTAGTCTTGGTTGCAGGCCTCTGGTTCTCATTACTTGGAATATTTCTTGCCATTCCCTTCTGGCTTGGAGCGTTTCCATTCAGAAGTCAGTTGCTAGTCTTATCGGGGCTCCCTTGTATGTTGCTTCCTGTTTTTTCCTTGCTACCTTTAAGATTCTCTCTTTGTCTTGACATTTTGTCCTTTTAATTATGATGTATCTTGAAGTGGGCCTCTTTGGGTTCCTCTTGATTGGGACTCTCTGTGTTTCCTGCATTTGTGTGACTTTTTCTCTCATCAAATTAGGGAAGTTTTCCATCATTACTTTTTTAAACAGGTTTTCTATCCCTTGCTCTTCTTCTCCTTCTGGTATCCCTATTATACAGCTATTATTATGTTTCCTCTTGTCCTGAAGTTCCCTTAACACATCTTCATTCTTTCTGAGCCTCTTTTCCTTTTCTTGCTCTTTCTGGGTGTTTTTTTTCTACCTTGTCCTCCAGCTCGCTGATTTGATACTCTGCTTCATCTAGCCTTTTGATTTCTTCTACTGTGTTCTTCAGTTCAGAAACTGTATTCTTCATTTCCGCTTGGCCCTTGTTGATAGTTTCTATTTCCTTTTTCATGCTGATATAGTTTGCAGTACTTTCATTGTAGTTTCCAGTAATTCTCTGTGAGCTCATTAAGTTTCCTGATAACCATTGCTTTGAACTCACTATCTGATAGTTTACTTGCCTGTATTTCATTTAGCATTCTTTCTGAGGCTTCCTCCTTTCCTTTCATTTGGGGATTGTTTCTTTGGCTTCCCATTGTTTGTGAGACTCTTCTTGTTAGCCTTTGCTTTTTAAATTGACCTGTGAGAGTCAGTGGTACAGTCTCCTAAATCTCCTGAGCTCACTGGTCTTGTGCTTTCATTTATGTTGGCTTTTTGTATGTCTTTGGGTTTTGATTGTTGTTGGCTCTGTCTTTGGTGGGTCCTTCCCTCCAGCTGGTTAACTGAGGGTCACTCCACCTACCACGTATTGTATTCTGTTGTGCAGATGTGGGCAGATTGTGTTGAAGCTGGTTTTTCCGTGTGTACAAAGTTTTGAGGATTTTCTCTTGCTCTTTTTCAGTTGTTTCTTCTGAGCAATTTCTCCTCCATTTAGTTGTATTTCCAATTTGGTCCTGGGTTGAGTTAGTGTGGCTTCCACTCCCTCCTTCACCTTCTTCCATTGTTATCTTATGTAGATTCCTTTGTTGACGGGTTTCCTCTTCCAGCAGGTATCCTGGTGTTCACAGTTCCTACCTACTCTTTTTTGTGATCATTTGGAGGGGGAAAGCAAAATGGTTTAAGACAGCAGTAGTGTATTCTATAGTATTTAAAGTACCAACCTTTAGAAGAGAGATAGGAGATCCTTTGGGTAAGTATAATGCTAACCATGATATTTCACCCAATTAGGGACTTTTTAGAAAGGTTGGTAAGAAGATATTGGGGGGAAGGATTAGCGGGGGGGAAGGATTGTGAGTTGCATCTAGAAAGTAGTGAGCTTGTGCGTGTTCAGGTTGTGAGGTAAAGTGAGAGTAAAAGACAGAAAATAGGTGTAGTGTATGAGAGAACAGAGTTAACCACGACAGTAATAAAGTCCAGGAAACAGGGAAGTGGATTAAGATCTGGGAGGGGTGTTCTGTAGTATTTACAATTGTATGGAACAGCAATTATTTACAATAGTAATGGAGCATCACTCATATGACAGAATCTATGTAATCTTGATAACAAGTATAGGAAGTATAGGACCTAGAGCAGTGTGCTAATGGAACACAAGTGAACTGAAAGACAGAAAATTAAAAATACACTATGAAAGAGAGAACAAGGAAAACCAGTCAAATAATGCAATTTAACAAGCCAAATGAAGAAGACTAAACAGAAAGAAGAGAAAAACAAAAATACTAATAAACAGATGTAAGAATAATGAAAAATAATACAAATATACAATAACTTGCAAGTTCTCTGGAGTAGCAAAGTGAAATTTGACTTACTTTCTCAACTGTTGGGATGACCCCTCTTTGGGTCCAACCCTGGTCTTTTCACGGCTCCAAGTTTTATTGTCTCAGTTGTGGGAATTTAAAAAAAAGGATGGAAGGAAGAAGGAATAAAGAGGGAAATAAAGGAAGAAATGAATAAGGAATAAAAAAAGAAAGACGGAAAGAAAGGAAGAAGGAGTTAAAAGAAACAAAAATTACTTAAAAAAAAAAGCCTCCTGCTGGCTTCAAACCGGCCCAGCCAGTTCTGCTGGTCTTCCTGGCTGCAGCAGGCTGAGGGGGATTGGTTTCACTTTTCTCCCTTCCTGAACCACTCTCTTCCCAGTTGCCCAGGCCCCAGCCCAGTTCCTCAGGCCCCCAGTGCCCGTCTGCACCCAGTCTACGACTTCAGTCCACCAGTTGCGCTGTCCTTGAGGTCACCAGTTAGGGGCAGTTCACATACCACCTTCTTGCTCTTTGCTGTCCTAGCTGCTAAGGACTCTCAGAGTCCCTTCAGGCTAGTTCAGCCCACCCACTAAGTTAAGTCTTTCTGGAGACTGCTGACCCCCTGAGCCCTGCAGTTATCCTCTGCAGGGCGTCTCCACTTTCCTTTTAGAGAGCCAGTCAGCCCTGCTGGGCAGGGGTGCTGCTGTGGCTGCTGCTGTGGATGAAGGTGTGCACCTCCCCTGCTGCTTCCCCTGGGGCACAGGGGTTGGGTGCGAGGTTCCTCTGGGCAGCGGGGTCAGGTGCACTCTGTCTCGGGCCTGTGGGAGTGGACAGGCAGTTGCTGCTCCTGCAGATTCAGGTGTGCACCCTCCCAGGGCTTTGGGTGTGAGCATAGAGCCTTCCACCCCACAGTGGGAGCACCCCACAGCTGGGCAGAGGTAGGGTTGCGGGCAGCCAGGGCGGCTGCTGCAAGAGAATTCCCCAAACAGCCCCTGAGTAACTCTTTTTTCTTTTTCTTTATGAAAAATTCCTCCTGCTCAAGCCTGCTGCTCCAAGCAAGCACCTGGCCTCTCACACAGCCCAAGTCTCCAAACAGACCAGGGACTGTCCAGGTCAGGGTCCATGAATGCCCAACTCTTACCCAGCGGTGTCCACAGTCTCAGAGGATGCACATCACTGCTGTGTGTTTGCCACTTTGTCCTTACTCTCCCCCTCTGACTTCAGACGTCCAGGTCCCTCCCAGTGCTGCTCAAACCTTGTTTGCCAGGGGAGGGAGCTGTTAACCCAGCTCTCTCCCAAGAATCCTGCAGCAGACAGGGCAGGTGCCAGGCCTGGGGCTGCAGCCACCCTGAGACCTTATTGTCCTGAAGTGCTCTCCTTACCATCTGATTTTTCAATGTCCTCTACAATTTTTGATCTCCAATCTTCATAGATGCTGGGATACCGCTGGCTGTTCACTCTGTCCCACAGAAGATTGACCAGGTGTTTTACCTGTGCGCAGGGGGAAGTAGACTCTGCTCCCACCTATCTTGCCACCATCTTCTCGAGAATCCCAATTCTTATGCCAGACTGTTTTGATTACAGTGGCCTTGTAATACAGTTTGATATCAGGTATTGTAATCCCTCCTACTTTATACTTCTTTCTCAAAATTAATAGCTGCAGCTATTTGGGGTTATTTATGGTTCCATATAAATTTCTGAAATATTTGTTCTATATCTGTGAAATATGTCATTGGTATTTTAATAGGGATTGTGTTGAATCTATAAATTGCTTTAGGTAGTATGGATCTTAATCTTCCAATCCATGAACATGGTGTATGCTTCCATTTATTTATGTCTTCCTTAATTTCTTTCTTCACTGTTGTGTAGTTTTCTGAGTAAAGGTCTTTTACCTCCTTGGTAAGGTTCTTAGGTACTTTATTCTTCTTGTTGCTATAGCAAATAGGATTTTTTTCTAATTTCTGTTTCTGATATTTCATTGTTGGTATACAAAAATGGCTTCAATTTCTGAATATCTACTTTGTATCCCTGTTTTACCAAATTCACTTATTACACAGAGTAGTTTTTGTGAGGGGTCTATAGGGTTTTCTGTGTACATTATCATGTCACCTGCAAAGAATGACAGTTTTATGTCCTCCTTTCCAATTTGGATGCCTTTTATTTCTTTTTCTTCACTGCTGTGGATAGAACTTCCAATACTATGTTGAATAGAAGTGGACACTCTTGTCTTGTTCTTGATCTTAGTGGGAAAGCTTTTAGTTTTTGCCCATTGAGTATGATGTTGGCTGTAGGTCTCTCATATATGGCCTTTATTATGTTGAGGAATGGTCCCTCTATTCCCACTTTGCTGAGTGTTTTTATCATAAATGGGTGCTGTACCTTATCAAAGACTTTTCCCACATTTATTAATATGATTGTGTCATTTTGACTTTCCTTTGTTTATGTGATGTATTATACTTACTGGTTTGCAAATATTGTACCATCCTTGAATCCCTGGAATGAATGCCACTTGACTGTGGTGTTTGATCTTTTTAAAGTATTGCTGGATTCAGTCTGACAATATTTTGCTGAGGAATTTGCTTCTAAGTTCATCTGTAATACTAGCCTGTAGTTTTCTTTCTTTCTTATGTCTTTATCTGGTTTTGGGATTAGGATGATGTTGGCCTCATAAAAACACTTTGGGAGTCTTCCCTCTTCTTGTTTTTTTTTTGTTTTTTGTTTGTTTGTTTGTTTGTTTTTTTGAGTAGTCTGAGAAAGATAGGAGTTAACTCTTCCTTAAATGTTCTGTAAAATCGCCTATAAAACTATCTGGTCCACGGCTTTTGTGTGTCCGGAGTTTTTGGAATTACTGCTTCAATTTCATTAGTTGTTATTGGTCTCTTTAGGCTATTTCTTGATTCAGTTTGGGAATATGATGTGTTTCTAGAAATTTGCCCATTTCACTCAGGTTTTCAAATTTCATGGCTTGTAGTAGTTTGTAGTAATTTCTAACAATCCTTTGTATGTCTGTAGTATCTGTAATTTCTCCATTTTCATTTCTGATTTTATTTATTTGAGTCCTCTCTCTTCTTTTCTTGATCAGTCTGGTTAAAGGCTTATCAATTTTGTTTAGCTTTTCGAAGAACCAGCTCCTGGATTTAGTGATCCTTTGATTTGCACTTTTAGTCTCTATGCTGTTTAATTCTACTCTGATCTTGATTATTTCCTCCCTTCTACTCTCTCTGAGCTTTTGTTTGTTGTTGTTCCTCCAGTTCTTATAGATGTAAGGTTAGGTCATTTGTTTGAAATGTTTCTATCTTTTTTTAGGTAGGTCTGTATTGCTATGAACTTCCCTCTCAGGACTGCCTTTGCTGTGCCCCATAAGTTTTGGACTGTTGTGTGTTCATTTTCATTTGTTTCCAGAAACTTTTTGATTTCTTCCTTGATCTCATTAATAACCCATTCATTGTTTAATGCCATGCTATTCAATCTCCATGAATTTGAATGTTTTTGAATTTTTTCCTTGAGGTTGGTTTCTAGTTTCAGTCCCTTCATGGTCTGAGAAAATGCTTGAAATGATTTTGATTTTCTTGAATTTGTTGAGGCTTGTTCTGTGGTCTATCTTTAAAAATATTCCATGTGCATTTGAAAAGAATGTACATTTTGCTTCTTTGGGATGAAAGGTTCTGTATATATCAGTTAAGTCCATTTGATTGAGGTCATTGTTCAGAGCCAAAATATCCTTGTTGGCATGTCATTTGGAAGATCTATCCATTGTTTACAGTGGGGTTTTAAAATCCCCTACTGTAATTGTGTTGTTGTCTATATCTTTCTTGAAATCCTCCAAGATTTTCCTTATATATTTGGGTGCTCCTGTGTTGGGTGCATATATGTTTATAATGTTTATGTCTTCTTGATGGATTCTTCCCTTGAATACTTTGAAATATCATTCTGTGTCTCTTTTTATGTCCTTTGTTTTGAAGTCTATTTTATCTGATACAAGTACTGCTACACCGCCTTTTTCCCCCTGTCCATTTGATTGGAATATTTTCTTCCAACCCTTCATTTTTAGTCTTTGTAGGTCTTTTGTTCTGAGGTGGGTCTCTTGTAGGCAGCATATATGTGGGTCATGTTTTCTTATCCATTCAGCTATTCTGTGTCTTTTGATTGGGGCATGTAATCCATTTACATTTAAGGTTATTATTGACAGGCATTTATTCATTGCTATATTCCTCCTTTTTACCTGTGTTCTCTCTCTCACTCTTTTTCTTCATCTTGTTAAAGCAGTCCCTTTAGCACAGGGTTATCAAACTCATTTTCACAGGGGGCCACATCAGACTCACAGTTGCCTTCAAAGGGCTTAATGTAATTTCAACTCCTTAATAGTTAAGGAGTAGTTATATTTATACAGTCCTAAAATTATTTCATTTAGTCCTAAAGTTTTGCATATCCTGCAGTGCTGGTTTCATGGAGATGTATTCTCTCAGCCTTCTTTTGTCTGGGAAACTTCTTATTCCACCTTCCATTTTAAATGAGAGCCTTGCTGGGTAGAGTAGTCTTGGTTGCAGGCCTTTGCTTTTCATTACTTGGGTTATTTCTTGCCATTCCCTTCTGGCTTGTAGTGTTTCTGTGGAGAAATCAGCTCCTAGCCTTTTCAGAGCTCCCTTCTTCCTCGATGTCTTTAAGATTCTCTCTTTGTCTTGGAATTTACGATTTTAATTATGATGGCCTCTTTTTGTTCCCCCTGATAGGGACCCTCTGTCCTTCCTGGGCTTGTGTGACTTTCTCTCATCAAATTAGGGAAGTTTTCCATCATTTCTTTTTTAAATAGGTTTTCTATCACTTGCTCCTTTACTTCTCCTTCTGGTATCCCTATTATATGGATACTATTACATTTCATGTTGTCCTGTGGTTCCCTTAACCCCTCTTCATTCTTTTTGTATTTTTTGGTTTTCTTGCTCTTTCTGGGAATTTTTTTCTATCTTGTCCTCCAGCTCACTGATTTGATCCTCTGCTTTATCTAGCCAACTTCTGATTCCTTTCACTATGTTCTTCCATTCAGAAATTGTATTCTTCATTTCCTCCTGGTTCTTGTTAATAGTTTTCATGTCCTTTTTCATGCTGATACAGTTCGCAGTAAGTTTCTTGTAGCTTCCCTGTAGTTTTTTGTAATTCTCACTCAGCTTCCTTATAACCATTATTTTGAACTCAGTGTCTGATAGTTTACTTGCCTCTATTTCATTTAGCACTCTTTCTGGGGATTCCTCCTTTCCTTTCAATTGGAGGTTATTTCTTTGTCTTCCCATTTTTGGGACACTCTTCTTGTTTGCCTCTACTTCTTAAATTAATCTGTTTTGACTCTCTGTCTTTGTAGCATGAACTTCTATAGTAGGAGACCTGTGTGAGTCAGTGGTACCGTCTCCTTGATCTCCTGAACTTGATGCTCTTGGGATGCCTTTTATGCCATTTATGTTGGCTCTCTGGATGCAACTAGGTTTTGATTGTTGTTGGGTCATTCTTTGGTGGGCCCTTCCCTACTTCTGTTTGGCCAAGTGTCACTCTGCCCACTGCCTCTTCTATCCTGTTGTGCAGGTACTGCCAGACAAAACCACAAAGCCCAGGAAACAAACCCACACCCACAAAAATAACTCCCATCTGTGCAATCCCACTATCAACAGTAAATGGACCAGTATTCATAAGGGTGTAAAGAGATTAAGACTATTATAAGAAAGGAGAGCAAATATGAGATGACCTACCAAAAGAAAAATGATTTTGAAAGGGTAGGGGAGAAGCACTAACAAAAGTTCGGCATCAGAGCAATGTGAAGAAAGTAAAATTTACATTATAGATTAAAAAAGGGAATGAAAAGGGTGGAATGGAGTAAGAGAAGCATACCATATCAGGTTTAAATGGAAATTTAAATAAAATAAAATAGAGAGAGAGAAAAAAGGGGGGGAAAGTAAATAAATAATTAAAAAATAGGAACCAAATTGAAGAGAAAGATCTACCAAAGCTCAATCAACAAATGAGTTAAAATTAACATAGGTGTTATGGGAATAAGGGAGGGGAAAAGGAAGAAAGAAAAGCTTAAGAAATGTCTAGAGGAAATGGAAGTGATTTTGAGATGACAGAGGAAGAGAGAATACTAAGAGTGAGGAATGAAAACCAGGCTAAGACAAGGAAAAATTAAAATTTGAGACTAAAAGGAAAAAAAGGCAGGATGAAAGAGAAAAAGGGAAAAAAATACATGCTAATACAGAGCAAAATTAAAATTTGAGACAAAAAAAGAGTAAGAGAGAAGAATAGTAAAATTTGATTTTTGAAATACAAAAATAGTGAAGATCATGAGATAAAATTTAAAAAATGCAGCAACTATCCTATCCACGACCAATGAGCAAAGATGCTAAAGGTGGAAAGAGGACGTGGGTATTTTAATAGTGGGTAAAAAAAGGTGAGATGACTACTGACAACAAAATTGGTTTTGAGAAGCTGGATGGGAGAGAAACAGTAAGAGTGTGAGATGGAAACAAGTTGTAGCAAGAGAGAAAACAAAATTTAAAATGAAAATAATAAAAGGAAAGAATGGGGTAAGATGGGGTAAGAGAAGGGAGGGGAAAAATATGTGAATTGAAATAAATTATAGTATAAAATCTAGCATCTTAATATGCACAAACTTGAAGGACAAGAAATGAATGTTAAAGAGCTATACAAGAAAGAAAATGTTGAAAATCACGGAGAAGAACACAGTGGATTTCATCTCAGTAACATCTATTGTTTACCACTGCTTTTTCTTTCTGGGTCCGCCTCTGGTGATGTCAGATGGTGACCCCCATTTGATGGAATGTGGGTTGGCAAGCAGGCCCCACTCGTGTAGACGGGCTTTCCCGTGGATAAACCTGGCCTGCCTTTTTTTCTTAGAGATAAAACTTGCTATGCTGAAACTCTCACCCTGGGTTAAAAGAACAAATGCTGACTGCATATCTCCAAAGCGATTTCCTGAAAGTATGATAAACCTCTCAAGTCCTGCCCAACCCCTTCTGCCTTTACATTTGCAAATATCTTTCTTTAATGTCCTCTCCTTTGTTGTCTATCACCTGATGAGGACCTGTGCATAGTAAATGAAAACCACCCTCAATGTAATGTGGCCAGATAGACAATAAAAGCCTGCCAAGGTAGGGGTTAGCGCACTCTCTCCTCTGGAGAGAACGGCCGAGGCATTCCACGTCACTCTTAGGCCCCCTTGCTCTCTGGCTCTCTCTCTCTGCCTCAGAGGGGGTCTGTGTAGTCCCCAGGTTCTATTCCCCCAGATCTCACATGTGGATTCATTTACACATCAGCCACAGCATACAGATTCTGCGGGACAGGATCCACAACAATCTACTCCTTCACTTGTTAATGTAGTCACTCTGCATTCAGCAGTCAGGCTTAAGCACCGCAGGGCCAGAGCAGAGGGCAGCTATTGTTTCCCCCCAGGCTGCTGCCTGCTGCAGTATGGGGGATGACTCAGCACTGGAATCCCAGTGTCAACTCTCTCAGTTCTCTCCCCAAAGCTTACATCCCCAGTCTTTCCTTAAGTGTCTCTAGTCCACTCTGTCCCCGCCTTAGCTGGAGCCCTGTGTAAGTGCCTGGAAATGAAAATTAATGCGTTAGCCCTTTAAATGGCTCTTCACATCTCCAGCTGTCCATCTCTGGCAGACAGCAAGCCTGCCACCTTTCACCACTGGTTGTTATTTATGTACTTTTCGGGCTTTGGTGCTCTAGGCTGGGGATCCCGGCTTAGGGTTTAGACCACCACACTTCTCAGGAGGATCCAACCGGCCACTAAAATATCCCTCCAGCACTTCAGCTGCCGCCTGTAGGTTCCAAGCCAGCTCTCTCATTTCTCCACTTCACTCCTCCACCTCACTCCCTACCAGTCACACTGTGCTCAATCTTTCTTCTGTCTGTCCGTGGTTACAAGGCTTCTCTCTCGCTATTGTTCAGTTGTTTGTTCCAGGTGATTTCTCTGTAACTTAGTTGTAATTCCAGATTGATCTTGGGAGGAACTTAGTGTAACTTCCACTCACTCTTCCACCATCTTGGATCCCCCCAGCAGATGACATTTATATGGACACAAAGATGGTGATTTCCTAACCCCAAACAGTATAGTGTCCAACAATGGGACTGAGTGTTTGAAATCAGACCAATCTGAGAAAATTCAATAATGGTAATTTTGTAAAGTAGTGTTTTTTGTTGGACACAGATTTGAGTCTGGGCATCACACTCAAATAAGAGGGCTGGGGTGGGAGAGAGAATTCTTCCATTGATTGGATTTTTAAAAAGCATGTTACCCCTATCCTTTACTCTCTAATTCTCTATTGTATTATTTCCCCTCTAAACTAGTCTACTTCTAGATATTTCGCTCTAGTGTATTGCCCTGATTCCCCTGTCATCTCCTGAAGACTCTTTCTGCCATATTGTGCCTGGGCACCTAAACTCTCCCACCAAGGGACTTGGCTAGGAAGCTCTCACCTCCAGCCTCCCCACTGTTCCCATCATTCTCTTTTTCTACCCCCCTCTTTACATGGCTGGGCATCCCTTCTGCTAAAGACTGTATGTTTTCTTTCAAGCTTCCCACTTGGTCTCCAGAGCTATAACTCCCAAATTGTCGATCAAGTCATCTGCCTAAAAGCCACACACATAAATATACCCATCTCTGATATAATACTCAAACACTTTCTTATTGGAATCTTTTCATAAATGGGAAAACAATCACAGAAGAAAGAGGCCCTAGGCAAAATTTCTTGAAAATGCAGACCCTCTTTATGCTCCTACTTCTTTCTTGGCCTTTTTCTCTTTCTCAGTTGCACCTTCAGTCCTCCCCAACACAACCAAACCCAGTACCAGTGACTTTATAAGCAATGGCCTTTTCAGCTTTTATAACTTGATATCCTTATGCACATTTTAGTGCAAATGTCAAACAATTTAAAGTTAAGTAACTAAGAGATAAACAAGTTATGAAATTGAATCAGCAGTGTGGAGCCCAGCAGTAGAATCTGGATCTACAAGTGAGCTGGACCACCAGGAATTGTTCATCAAGGTGAAAATTAAAAAAGCACCCAGAAAGTACTGAGGAAGCAACAAGTACTCCAATGAGAGGGGGAAAGACAGGACTTTGGGAAACAACATCAACTTTAATGATTTTTACCATCACTTTAATCATCTTTCCTCTTGATTCCCATGATCACCTTACCAAGAGAAAAAGGAAAAATGACACCCTGGAAAAATACAAAAGATATAGATCAGAAGTCCCCTAAGTCTGGCAGTCTGAAAGAAGATTCAAGTAAAGTCCAGAGGTTCAGAAGGTAAATGCACAGATGCCAAAAGCGAGATCAGAAATTCAAAACCAATCAGAGGGAATCATCTGACATCAGGCTGAACAGGAACAATGCACACATCCAAATAGCACATGTTGCAGATGGTAGGACAGTTTTTGATATCTGCACTCAAATGAACAACATCCAAAAGCTAGTATCTCATAAAGCTTACAAAACTATCAAAAATCTGATTCATTTTAGATAAAAATTCAAAGTATATTTTTGAGCCAGTGAACACTAAGTTATTTACATGTGCCTGACTCAGGACATACCTTTTAACCATGATACCAAATTCACTCACTAAAAACTGCTAGAAGCATAAAAGTTGAGGGTTAAAATTCTTCAGTGGCTTTTCTCAGGTCTCAGGCACACAGCCACAGATTACCAAACTTTGTAAACACCATAATCACAATAGAAAATTCCTAGACAGTTAGTTACTTGCACACCTAGACTAGACACCTCATGTCAGTGACTCTTTAAGTGAATCAAGGGAAAATGGGCTTTGAATTAAGCTGTTGAAGATAGAAAAGAAAGGAAGTTAAGTAACCATATTTTAACAGGGATGAAAGTTTTAAGCCCTGGATAAAGCTCTAGTGGTGCAATTTGGGGCATCTGACAGCAAGTGGAGAATGGGTGAACATGGGGTCTTCACGGAGTCATGAAAATCATACTCTGCACATGGTGACTCGAGTAAAGATGGCTCCCATCATGCACACATTCAAATGAGAACTACATTGAGAGCTCATTTCCTGCCCTCCAGGCTCCAGAAGAGAGAGAAAAATGTATGTACATTTATAAACACGCTCTACAGTTATCTGGATGTGTAATCACTGAAGTAAATGCAGCTGTGTTTCTTCAATGTGCACAGCTTTGCACCTCAGCCATGTTGCTAAAATGTGCCAGTTGGAAATTCTCTGATGCTTATAACTTCATCATTTCTACACTGAATAATTCCCTTCCAGCACACAAAGGAAAACTTCCACACCACGGCTCATCTCAGAGGCTGCATGGGAGACTCCTTGGGGAGCCTGGTTAACTGCACAGGAGTTGTGAGAGTGGGAGGAGGACACTGAAAACTGAGAAGAAAACAGGGTAATACAGGGGCTGAGAGGAAGACCCATGACTTGCTGCCATTAAAGAACAAAAGTGAGGAAGAACCTGCCAGAATAACAATGTTCTCAGCTTACTACATGTTTGTGTGTTTGCAGAATGGTCAAATAAGGACAAGACATACCATGTTGCTATGATTTGAATGTGTTCCCCCCAAATTCTTATACTGAAGTCCTAATACCCAATGTGATAACATTAGGAAGAGGGGTCTTGGGAAGGTACCTAGGCCACGAGGGCAGTGCCATCATTAATGAGATTAGGGCCTGTATAACAGCAGCTTGACACAATTTCTTAGCCTCTTCCACCTGTGTGGACACAGCCAGAAGTCAGCAGTCTGCAACACGGAAGTGGACCTTCACCAGAACCCAACCACACTGGCACCCTGATCTCAGAATTCCAGCTTCCAAAACTGTGAGAAAATAAATGTCTATGTTTATAAGCCATCCAATCTGTGGTATTTTGTCACAGTAGCCTGAGCAGACTGAGACCTATGCCTTCCAAGGTAAGAGGTCAAATAACACTAATGTGCTTGCTCATCTTAAGGACAAGCCAGCTATGGGGTGGGGGTGGGGGGACCCTCGTAAGGGATTGATTGAAACCATGTGTTTTCTTTCTCTTCACTTGACTGCTATACGCATTTGTCTTTTTGCAGTTGGGGTGAAAAAGAGATTATTTTTAGTTTTAAAATTTTTTAAGTTCCATTACTTTACATAAAATCACCCATTTTCAGAGATTTTGTTATCACTGTTCAGTGACTAGGGAAAGGGCTACTCCAGAAGTGGGTGGAGTTGATGAGTCCACAATTGCTCGGTGTGGCTTGATGGAGTGTTTTCCCCCAATGAGGCACTGATCTGGTCACTGGAGACCAGAGGGCCACAGATTTTACAGCTCAGTGGGTCAGATTCTTCTATAGGCTTCCCAGGGTTACAAAGTCCTCAAGTCTCCACCAATTCCTCTCCATCTTTTCTCCTTCCTACACCTGATTTTTTTACGACTCCCTGTTCCTATTAAGCCCAAGTTACAGTCTCCATTGCAGGTAAGCAACCCTCTTGCTTTCTTGTCAAGAGCCAAAGATTACCAGATTACCAAAAACAGGAAGTGTCAACTACGACTGTCTCCTACACATACACACACACACTTTCCTTATTATCTTATCATCATTCTACTTCATGGTACAATTACCAAAACCAGAATTCTTCAATCATATTGAACGTATGGCAGGTCAAAGAATGCTGCTTTGACTCAGATTTTCTGTATAGTCAAAATGGACTGGACTGAATGAAAGTGGCTTTGAGTTAGAAATTCACTTTTCACCAGAGGTGTTTTGGCAAACTGCTCATAAACACAAAGACAGTATTTCTCATCTGGAATACTGTCCCTTGTGAATAAAAAATTTTATATGTGGAAAACATTTGGAGATCCTCCGATGGAATCTTCTCTTTTTATATGTAAGAAAATTAAGCTCCAGAGATGTAAAATGATTTATCTGAAGTCACACAGCTAGTTGGCAACAGAGCTCTGAGTACTCAGGTCTCTTAGCTCTCACTTTCTAGGTTCTTTTCAACATATTGTGCTTTTGATTATAGTTTTTTGTGTTTTGTTATTTTCTATTGATGTTGGTTATTCTTTTTTTGTTTGGTTGGTTAGTCATTTTGGTTACTTAAGACAGTACACTGTCTTTTCTCCCACGACTCAAGTGGGATTCTGGGAAATGGAAGTGGTCCCAGAATGTGTAACAACAGGAGAAAGAAGCTGACGTAGAACTCTTCCAAACATTTTCAAGTTTCTCCTTTGCAGTTACGCAATGATATTATAGAATTAATGTGTATTTCCAGCTCCGTTCTCATGAATTTTGTATTGGTTTCTGGAAGTAAATAGGAAAAATTTGTAGAAATATTCCTTTTAGATCTAAAATCTCCTTGAAAGATCTTCTGCTCGTTCTTTTAATTATAAAACTTTCCTTTCTAGTGAGATATAAAACAATGAAACTATTTTAGTGGAGGAGAAAACATGCTTTAACATCTGGTTTTGATGTCAAATAAAAATACTCCAAAAGTCTACATCATTCTTAGTCCAATAGCTGAGCAATAAATATAATAGAAAAAAATCGCTCTCCTTTATACTTTGCCAACTTCATCTTGGTCTCGTCTAAAACAAAGAAACATCATAGTGATTTAGGAAATTTTAAATTTTAAATTATAAAATTACTTTAAATTATAGTGTATTTTCCTAATCAGTTTCTTTAACAATGATCTAAGTAATTGTAGTTTTAAAAATAAATTCACTATATTTTACCAAATTTCCCCTCCATTCAACTCATGTTCCATGATGTTATCAGCATAAGCCCAGATCTCCAAGACCACTTGGCTGGTTCCACAACTATTTTAATGATGCTAAGGGAAAAGGGAGTGGGTTACCAGAGAGAATGCTTTGGTTTTAACTAACATTTTACCCAGTGAAATTGGGGGGGAAAAGTGGGAAAATGCAGAAAGTACATAAACTTTGAATAAAGAAGTCCAGTTTTGAAAGTCTTTTTTAGATATGTTAAGAACCTAAATCAAAAAGATATTAAATCCCCTTCATTCTAACTTAGTTAGAACATCTTTACACATTCTTGACCCTGTCCCTGTTCTTACGTAGTTCTTCAGAATATTTATAAAGGGCACACACCACACAAAGTAAACACTGTTTCCAAGAACCACCTTGTGTCAGAATTTTATACAGGGTCCAGCACAAATAACGCCCCTTTTTTATTACAAAATGTTTTATTATGAAGTCATAAGCATGTAATTCTGTAACATAACAGTATCACACTCAAGCACACCATATGACATTTTAGGTAAAATGTTCAAATTAAAGCTATAAATTATTATACCCATGTTATTAGCCTACCAACCACACTCAAGCAGGTCTTACTTCTGCCGGACCCCTATATGTGTTTGTTTCATTACTCATTTTTTAATGTCACCTAAAATCCAGTAACTGAATGATGGAGGTAAGAATGAGCATTTCAGTTCAAAAGCTGCCACAACCCCACAATGGCTAAATGAAGGTAGGAAAATGTAGCTTTTATACATCCAGATATTTTACTTTAGAACTATAATAATAATGGGAAAAAAGAAATTATTGATAGTTATTGGAAGGAATATACTTTTATAGCTTCAAATGTATTTTCAGTTCTCTAGAGAATACTGCCACTTGGTAAAAATAGGAAAAAAGCCCTCACAAAAGGGGGATTTCAAGGTGGAAAGATGGCAAATTCTTTACAAATTTGAAGGTTTTTTTAATAAACTTTTTATTTTGGAACAGTTTAAAAAAAATTAAGAGCAAAAATATAGAGTCCCCATATACACCATACTCAATTTTTCCTATTAACATCTTACATTAGTTTGTTACATTTGTCGCAGTTGATGAACTAATATTGATATATTATTATTTGGACCTAAAGTCCAAATTTTGTTCAGATATCCTTAGTTTTTCTCTAACATCCTTTTTCTGTTTCAGAATACAACATTACTTTTAATCACCGCATCTCCTTAGGCTGTGGCTTTCTTAAGACTTTCTCTATGTGGCCCTTGAGAGTTTAGAGGAGTACTGGTAAGATATTTAATGAATGCCCCTCATTTTTTTCTTGGTTAGACTGGGGTTATGGTTTTGGTGGCATCATACCAAGGGTACATACCATCAACATGACTTATCCACTTTATCAACTGCAATTCCTTTTGCCTTTAGCTTTACAGACTCCACATGTTTCCAAAGTTACTTAGGTCAGCATCTTCTCCCCCTACCCCCTTCAGTGAGGTAGTTTCACATATTTTAATGGATCTTTGACATATATGCACATTTGCAAGTTGTTGCTCAGGCTCATCTTATATACTTCCGGCTTCAATCCTAGTTATTTCTCCAAGAAGCCCTGGTTCATTTATTGGAGAATGGTATTAGAAACCAAGATCCGGGCACTAGAGTGTGCTCAGTTCTAAACTCTTTCAGCTGACAAGCAAGGAAATATATGTGTGTATGCTCACCCTTAGAAACACCATGTCTGTAATTATTCCTTTACAAAAACATCCACATATACATTAAGCTAATGTGAGTGCACAGTAACGTCTCCAGTTCTAATCCATTTCCACATGGGTTCTTCTAGCCTCTTCCCTTGCTCATGTATACACTTCAACAGTGAGAAAGTTGGCTCCGATCACCCGCCATTCGTTTCCTTAATTGTTCAGTTCCAGCAGACATGTCTAGTGCTACCAACATTGTTAACCTGTATGCCCGTGGGAAACAACTTTATCAACTGTAATACATTTCCTTTTGCCTTTAGCTTTACAGACTCCACACGTTTCCAAAGTTATTTAGGTCAGCATCTTCTCCCCCTACCCACTTCAGTGAGGTCATTTCACATGTTTTAATGTAATTAATTTTGTCACATTTTATATTCCATCCTGGCTTCCTCTGACCTGCTAAATGATCATTTATTTATATAATAAAACAACATAAGTTTTATTCTCGACAAGGGGTATGGCAAGAGTAGGAAGGGGAGAAGCCACTGATGGAACTTGAAAGGAAAAAAAAAACAATTTAGAGGTACCTGAGTTTATGTCTAATATCAGCTTGAAATAAAAATTTATTGAAAGCTAACATAATGCATTTATTTTTTTAAATGTACTGAAACCTTTGCATACAGTAAGGGACACGGTAAAGATCAAATGTAAGAAATGTAGCTCTCTTTCACAATTAGACATGGATTTTTCTAGGAGCTTCCAGTAACTTTATTCAATTTTCCAACCTCTAAAATGAGAATAAAAAGTTTCTCAACCAGGACTAAAAATTTACGGTAGGTATACTGATAGTACTCTCCATTTAGGGGTAAAAAAAATGCAACAACTATTTAAGTTTTAATTGGAGGAAGTAAGCTCTACCCAGTTATATTTTTCACATGATTATAAAATTATATATTTTCACACAACTATATTCATAAAGTATTGTAACCCTAATAATTACTATTCACTCATATCACTAAGGAATTATTTCTGTCTAGCAATTTCCTCAGGCATTTTAAAGTCCTTAAAAGTATTCAGACAGTTACCAGTATATATCTAGATTCATCCTTAAGCATGTGAGAGAGTTTGCAAAGATTTGGTGGCCATTCACGGAAGATAATCTTAAATAAACTCCTCTCCCAAAGGCAGAGAAAAAACATCTTTTGATGATTAAAAAACCATTTATTACCCTTGTATGACTGCATAAATGCTATTTCTTTACTGACATAAAATCACAAACTTCCAAGGATACAGTTTAAACTCCTATGATTATGTGTTTTACTGAACTATTAGAAAGGAGACATAGAGAATAAATTCACCAAGTCAGCCTTTGCAGGAGCGAATTGTGCCCAAGGACCTCTTTAGTTTCTTTATGGAAACCAGCATTAATCCATTCCTACTCAACACTTTACATGCAATGCAATTCACAAGTCTACTCTCTTTCTCTGTAATGAGCACTGAGAAGACATGTTTGAGGCCATTAAAGAGTATTTCTTTCAAATATTGTGAATAGTTTCTTCTTCCCCATTATTCAATTCAAAAGTTAAATATCTGTGAATATAAAAACTACAATTTCCTAGTTAAGTATTCAGACACAGTATAGTTAAATCTTATCAAAAATCCCATCTTTAATAATCTCAAAACAAAACTCTGAGGTTACAATAAGAACACCTATTTCTTTCCCTTCATGGTCTCCCAAGAATATCCAATACGTTATTTAATGAATAAACCTCTATGCTTTTGTACTGACATAAGTTTGTATCAACCCTACAATTTCCCAAACTCAGACTCTAGAAGAAATAAAACAGGAAGTGAATTAATTCCAAGTGGAGCAGGAGACCAGAGTAGGAGGTAAGATTAGAGGCAAGGAACAGGATAATTAGAGCTCAAAGTCAAAGTGACACTTTAAGAAAACCTAAAAGGTTTTTGGGAGGTGGGTTGGGGAAATGTGTAAGCAGTTTACCAAGACCATTGTTTCCATTAAGGGAGTCCAATGCTACATAAGAAGATGCTCAAAACAAGCTCACAGAGATCAATGTTCCTCCAGCCTCTGCAATATTTACCATATAGACTTACAGTACTATAGCACAAAGAAATTGGTACAATAATGAGGGATCAATAAAGTTTGATTTAAAAATTCTCAAATTCTAAAAATCCTGAACAATTGTTGGAGGAGAGGCAAGAAGAAAAGAACAAATCACTCCCTAAATATATCCCCTGGAAATCAACGCCTCATCAGTTCCTTCTCCTCACACTAAAAAGTAGGAGTCCCCCAGGTATAGTATCAACAGGGCTGTCACACTCCTCACACTCAGACCTATCAAAGGCTTTGGAGGTTCACATTATATGACAATAGACAAAGTCCAGGGAGGCATAGCTGCCAAGAGACAGGGCAGTAAGAGAGTCACAAAGTAGACATGGCTTTATCTGAAAGCACTCTGCCAAGCTTCACACCAATGCAACTCGGCGGCTCCCTCAGAGGGAATGCAGAGGAACCTTGAGAGAGTATTTACTTAGAGACACACATCGCCACCATCTATAGCACTGGAAGTCACCAGCAGAGATCTTAACAGAGGGGTAGGCTGAGGATTTAATCATTAGGCTTGCCTTTCAATCTCCTAACTCAGAAATACAGGGGTTTAATAAAGTAATCTTTTCATCCTGACCTAAGGGAAGTAATTCTATTAAGAGCTGAGCATGCTTGGGAATTTATCTGCTTCACTGTGAGTCTAAAGAGTTGAGGTTGGATGGGTAATGCCACAGAATGAAGAGGAGCATCTTTGCAGGACTGGTCCGCTGTCTGAGAGCGTTCCTGCAAAGGCTCATCTCCCAGTGTATTAAATCAACAGACAGGGGGCTGCAATACCTACCTGCCACTCTGGTCTGAGGTCCATGTAACTGATCTCCCCTGGGGTTTGGTTCTGTACCGTATCCTTATGGCGTGAGGAAAGTCAGTAGCTGTCTGAGCCCCTGTCTTCCTGATCTGTAAGCTCCAACTGTCAGTGTCAAAAAGGAGTTCCCCACAGCCAGGAGCCTGGCTGCAGCAAGCATAATAGTCTAACTGCTCCCTCCAATGATCTGCAGGCAGAGTCACAAGTTCATGTATAATCTGGTTCCTGAGCTCAGAAACAACCCTGAGCTTGGGAGACCTTGTAAATTTTTCAATACCTGGCACAGCAGCAACATCCACCTCCTCAACCTTTAACACAGATAAATCACAGCAGTCCAACACTAGCAAAAAATCCTCACTCCCATGATTCCCTGTGTCATGGCAGTACTTTGAGCTAGAAATCCCAGAAGCCTGTTCCCCGTTGTCATGGTTACCATCTTTACCAGAAGTCTTTTTTTCACCTTCACCAAAGATTGCAAAATCATTGTATCTCATTTTAGATGAGATGGTCCTCGTATTTGTCACAGGAATATGGCAGGGTTCCAGCATCCTAAATTTGCAGGTTTCATTTGACTCTGAGCGGCCCGTTTCCTCAGTGGAACTACTCTTTTTCCTGTATCTGTTTCCAGCCTGAAAGAAAAGCACTAAGGTGCCCTCAATGATTTGACTTTTGAAATCCACATCTAAGTCCAGTACATAGTGCTTCACAAGTATGTGGCTGGTGTTGGCCATGAGAGGCAGGTCATCTTGAGGAGGCTCCAGCTTTATCTCCATGGTGTAGGTTGTTGAGAGCTTTGTTGAACTTTCAGAAGGGCCTTCTTATCAGCCTTAATCATTTGGAATCATAATGACTGTCTACAGAAAAAAACACTTTGATATCAAGAATTATGGTTCCACAACTTTCAGTCCCCTGGCAAAGAAGAAAAAAAGAGAAACACAATTAGACAAAATTCTAAGACCCTAAAGGCTCCTGCAGCCACTGCTCCTGCAAGTTGACTACCTTCTTAAATGTGGTAGAAGCTCATGACTAGAAGGCAGACTAATCTTTGTGACTGACATCAAAGAAAGAAGCATTATGGGTTTCTAAAAATATTTCAATTACCAATGGAATGAAAGAGTCCTCCACTAAGCCAGAAGAAACCTGCTTCTAACTAGAACGGTTCTTGTTTTGGAAAAAAGCAATTGTTATGCAAAAACCTAACAGCATCACTGTATCTTGTTTTTAAAATATATTAAATGTATCATTTCTAATTTTGTGCCTCAAAAGATAAGTGATTGTTTCTCTACTGTGATTCTAAGTAACAAATGTGAATGAAGGCTAAATGGCCTCATACATTTTATTCTTTGAGAGTAATAATTTAATACATACAATGTAACTCCAGGGATTAATGTACTTTTCACATTAGGACTGCTCTCATATCAGCACTTCCAGTAAATTACAGGAAAATGAGCCAATTTACCAGGAGTGCATTCTAAGTATTCCTTTGAGATTGTTCATGGAGATTTTTCAAATTTATAGTTAAATACTCAAGGTATATCATTACATCTTAATAGCTGAAAACCCATTAACATTCTGGATAATAGCCTTCTTGTGGCAAACAAAAAGTTCTTCTCATTTGAAAAAAAAAAGTACGCAAATACCTATAAAAAAGGAAGGAGAGAAATTAAAATATAGAAACAGATGTTGTAATAAATGCCCAAGTTCTTCATAAAAGTTCTGAATCAAAATGTATTATTTTACAATAGCAATCCAGCTAAAAAAATTATTTGAAATTGTTTCAGTCCCTGTTATATACCTAATATTTTCAGCACATGTTGTTTCTTTATTATTATTCTTTTACCAAAAGTGGTAAAGAAATAAAAACTGTAGCAGAGTAGGTATATTTAAAATAATTTTTTTATTTAAAAGTATCAGGAGGTATTCTTCCATCAACTACAAAAATTAATTACTTGACTTTTCAAGTAAAATTGAGCCCTGCCTTATCATTCTATTTAGCTCCTCTTCACTTCCCTTCTGACTTTACCTGCATGTCTACTAGACTCTTATTTCCCTTCCTTCTAGAATCTCATTCCAGCGATCAACTCCATTGAATTTTTCACTTTCTATCTCTCCATAAACTATTCCCTCATCAGAATCTCACTCAGCCTAAAAAAAATCTGGCTTCCTGCAGCTTTGCACAATCTGTTTCCATGCTATTTTCCCAGTCATGGAGACCACGCTCCCTTTGCATCCCCATCCTCTAGCAAGCCCCTGCTCAACACAGTATTCCCTGAAGATGACCAGACACCACACCTCCTTGCTTTCTGGACTAAGCAATGTGCCATACCTGGAGTGTTCTTGGCTTCCACCTCTCATATTACCCTACCAAATCCTGTTCTCTCTCCCCAACCTGTTGAAATACGAGCACCTCCCCAAATCCTACACTCCTACCTTCCATCCCTTTCCCCCCAAAACTGTGCATGTTAACATAAATTTTGACTTTTAAGAGTAGTAGAAATTGAGAGAAATCAGGCATGCAAAGAATAGTTTGAGATTACTTCATGGAGAGGCTGGTCCTTGGTCCTAGAAAAGTCAACAGACAAAAGAAATAAGCCAAGGTATTTCCTTTTCTTCGTGAAAGTCACTAAACTTGTCATATAAAGAATAATACCCTTCAATAAAGCCATTGGCTCTATTTGTGTAATGAAAAACAATGGATGTTAAAAATTTATCCTGCTGGTATTTGAGGCTGCTACCATGTAGTACTTCACAGATTAGGGTCTTTAACAAAAATGTTTAATAAAAAAATCCCCAACACACACACACACAAAAGGAAAATTTGAATCAACCGAGATAAGGGTTAACTTTGTGGCTGTCTAAACTATCATATTCAAAGAAGTATAGTTTATCATTTTAAACAGTATTGATGTAACCATTCCAACCCTAACAGATTCCTTCCTTCATTTACTCCTGAAAATTAATATAACAAGAACAAAATATATTCTATATAGCAGCTTTCACCACTTTGTCCCTCGCGGCAAAGAGCAAGACTACCTCTGAGCGCTGTCCATCCAAGCCTGTTACCGTCATCTTGTCTGTCATCCTAACTGGAAACCCCTTGGTCCTCGTCAGTGGGTTGTTGAGTACATTCCCCATAGATTCAATTCTGAATCTTTTCTTCTTTTAAGTTTCCGATTCCATGTCTCCTGGATCATTCTCAGATCATTATTTTATCTCCTCCTTTACTTAGATGATTTTGAATCTCTGAAGCTCCATGGTACCTCAAAGATCACTAGCTCTTCACAACTACCGCCTTCTCCTAATTCAAGGAAACAATATCCCTTTTCAGCAAAGCTAGTGCCCTTCCCCTTGAATCCTAGCTTTTGGGGTATGAAAGGGCCAAATAAACAGCACTCTTCTTGTCCATCCAAATTCTAAACATACTGAGAAATGAGACGAGGATATGACAAAGGGAGACCAAAACATCACCATTTTTACTGATGAAGGCTAAACTGAAGAATATGGTTTAGTATGGGGGCCAAAGTTGCCTGAAAACCGAATCTCCAAATTCGACAGATTTACCCATACGGCCATGGGCAATGCTGGCTCAGGTCAAAGCTCCCAGAAAAGCAGCCTTGTCAGACAGGGCTTGGAGGAGTAAAGAATACAGCTCTCTGTGATCAGGATTGATGTCCAAAAACAAAATGGAGGAGCTGAGCTGAGCAGAGCACACCCAGTTTCTTCTTCCCAAATCTACCAGAATAAATTACTTCATCTCCCTGAGGGTTAGAAGTGACCAAGAATGTTACAGTAATTAAGAAGAAAACAAGAAAGGAAATGTCAGAAATGGGAAAGAAGCATTCCCCCCAAGACTACCCGCTGCCACTAATTTGGAGTCTTGTTTCATTTAACATTTTTCTCTTGCCAACGTTTTGTCCCTCTCCACGTTTCCATCCTATTCCTTTCAACCACCACCACAGGGACACTGTCTTTACAAGCAAACACCACAATATCTATATAGAAAAGCATTATGTTGTATACCTTATACTAATACAATGTTTTATATTGATATTTCAATAAAACTGGAAAAATTTTTAAAAAAACTATATTTGGCCCTGTTGCCCATTTTAACTAGTGTTTATTTCACTAAATTTTGGAGCAGAAAAATTCCTTAGGGCTCACTTAGTCCAACCCTCTAGTTTTACAAATGAAGACAATGAGGCCCAAAGAGGTAAAGCAATTTGCACAAGGTCACCAATTTCTGATGCTTTTCCACTTGCTGATGCTTCTCCTTGGAATTCTCATCTCCAGCTCTCAGGGCCATTTCCTTCACATTGCCCAAGTCATAAATCAAATGTCACCTCCTAAATCTCTTCCATATCCCATCCTACCTTTTTTAAAATCTTATTTAAGTTGTATGGACTAGAATCAATTTGTATTGAAATGGCTTCAGGGAAAACAGGAGATTTTTAAGCGAGCTCCAGAAGGTTTAGAAGAGCACCATCATCTTTGCATGCTTTTCAACCTAAGTTATGTATAATGTGTAAGTCTGTTATAACTTATTGCTTATTATACCTATTTTGTACTTGCCTTGAATTCATGGATGACTTAAACCTCCTTTTTCTGCCATGACTCTCACAGACGTCAATCAGGGTCACATTTCCAAGTTTAAGGAAGAACTGAACTGTGGTTGCAAACGCGTGTATGTGGCCACTTTGAAAGGCCTCTCTCATCAAATAGTAACCATAGTTCTAAGCAGCCCGTTGACTTCAGCACTTTTTGTTATTATTGTGCTCCAATTTAAAACACCAGCCCGTCTCACTAAAGCATTTTTCCATTCTCTGTCATAAACCATAACATAAAATTCCCCCTTTATCAAACCCAATGGTTAGTTTCCAGTGGCTAACCACGGTTGCCTTTAAAATGTGGTATCTAAAATGGAACAGAACAGAGAGCCCAGAAATAAACCCAAGTCTCTATGGTCAATTAATATTTGACAAAGGGGGAAGAACCATAAAATGGAGTAAAAATAGTCTATTCAACAAATGGTGCTGAGAGAGCTGGACAGCTACATGCAAAACAATGAAACTCGGCCATCAATTTACACCATACACAAAAACAAATTCAAGGTGGATAAAAGACTTAAATGTAAGTCATGACAGCATAAAAGTCCTAGAGGAAAACATCAGTAGGAAAATCTCAGACTTTTCATACAGCAATATCTTCATTGATATATCCCCTAAAGCAAGGGACATGAAGGAAAGAATAAACAAATGGGACCTCATCAAATTAAAAAGCTTCTGCGTGGCTAAAGAAAACAGCATTAAAATGAAAAGAGAACCAACTATATGGGAAAACATATTTGCCAATGATACCTCTGACAAGGGTTTGATCTCCAAAATATATAAAGAACTCACACAACAATACTCCAGAAAGACAAACAACTGAATTAAAAAATGGACAAAGGACCTGAACGGACACTTCTCCAAGGAGGACATACAGAGCGCCCAGAGGCATACAAAAACATGCTCAGCATCACTAGCCATCAGAGAGATGCATATTAAAACCACAATGAGATACCACTTCACACCCATCAGAATGACCTTCATAAACAAATCAACAATCAACAAGTATTGGAGAGGATGTAGAGAAAAGGGAACCCTAGTGCACTGTTGGTGGGAATGCAGACTGGTGAAGCTACTGTGGAAAACAGTATGGAATTTCCTCAGAAAACTAAAAATGGAACTGCCTTTTGACCCAGCAATTCCACTACTGGGATTATACCCTAAGAGCCCTGAAACACCAATCCAAAAGAACCTATGCACCCCAATGTTCAAAGCAGCACAATTTACAATAGCCAAGTGCTGGAAGCAACCTAAGTGCCCATCAGCAAATGAGTGGATCAAAAAACTGTGGTACATTTACACAATGGAATACTATGCAGCAGAAAGAAAGAAGGAGCTCCTACCCTTCGTGATAGCATGGATGGAACTGGAGAGCACTATGCTAAGTGAAATAAGCCAGGTGGAGAGGGAAAAATACCATATGAGCTCACCTTTAACTGGAACCTAATCAACAAAAGAAAAAAGCAAGCAAAATATAACCAGAGACATTGAAATTAAGAACAATCTGACAGTAACCAGAGGGGAGGTAGGAGGAGATAATGGGGGTGGTGGTGAGGGTTTTCAGGAACAACTATAAAGGACACATGGACAAAACCAAGTGGAGGTGGAAGCAGGGGAGGGAGGTGAGGATGGCTGGGTTGGGGGGCAGGCAGTAAATGCAGATCATTGTACTTGAACAACAATAACTTAAAATAATAATAATAAAAAATAAAATAAAATGTGGTGTCTATTTTAAATACTTATATGATTGTCTCAACAACACCATTAAAAGCTTCAAAAGGTTTAATGCACAGTAGTATTTTCCTTAAGAAAGAAGGTGGGGGGGGGGGAGAGTATTAAATACTAAACAGAGCAATGGTGTAGCAAAACAACTTCCCTGCCACTTTTAATCACCCAAACAGAAATGCACACATTCACAAATGTGTGAAATAGCCTCTGCAGAGCCATTCTGGATCTTTCCAAAGAAAATAATCTCATTCTCCTTTCAAGCTAAAAAGCTATGTGAATCACTCACAGGGCCCTTAACTTATCCTGCCTCGTTTTATAGTTACCTCCATCTTCCAATGGTCTAGAAACAACTTGGGACTCCTGGTTCATCTTTGTGTTCATGACCATGTTAAGTAAAGTACATAGCATGTAGGAGGTTCTCAATAAACATATGCAGAATTGACATCTTCGGGCATTTGTGATTTCAACATCTAGTTATTTACAGAACTGAGATTCCAGCTTGCATAGGTTTCACTAGAAATTTATTACTTAACAAACATCTGCCTCCAGACAGCACTAATTTGTTCTTCACAGGATATATTTGGTACCTCTTTATCCCACATGTTTTATTTTAAGCAACTCAGGAGAAAAGGAGATATTTTTGCATATATGCTTATTATACAGTATTGAGCACACTGTGAGTTGTTACAAAATATTGAATTCTATAGATTACTTGTTCAGATGAAGACAGCTCTCTGCTCTTCCAAGAGTGTTCATTCTTTAGGGTACAGTGATTGTTCTTCACGACAGCTAGTCTGTTGCTGAAGTGTACTGTTTCTGGGCACAGTTCCTCACACTCAAATACATCCAGGGTGGGGCAAAAATAGGTTTACAGTAGTGAATATGTGAAACACAGTTATCCTTGTATTATTATTTTTAATTATTGTATATTATTTTCCATAAGAGCAACTGTAAACCTACTTTTGTCCAACCCTAGATAGCGATGGGTACATAGCTAAGTGCTGTGAAATTTGAGAAAATAATTTTAGAATTAGAAGGAATCTTAGAAATGCAAATGTATTATTTTGTGTTTAGAAATGTCACACTGACATTATGTAACATTTCTTTCACTCAGTGGTTTTAAGACACAGCCATGTAGATGCACATAGATTTAGCATCTTGTAACTGCCATGTAGTGTCCCTATATGAATATTTCACAATTTATATATTTCCGTTATATGCCACTGAGGGGGCTCCAACTCCAAGTGACACAGTATCCCGTCCTCAACAGCCCTGCTCAGCTCCTGCAGACCCACTACGGCTTCTTTCATGGAATCAATCTAGCTCATTGGTCTTCTTCTTTTCTGGCTGCCTTCTAGTTTTCCCAGCATTATTATCTTTTCCAAAGAACATTACCTTCTCACAGATGGAAAGCAGGATGATAGCTAGTTGGGGAAGGGGAAATTTTAGGGGGATCGAGAAATTCAACAAAAAGGAAAAAGGACTAATGGACATGGACAACAGTGTGGTGATTGCTTGGTGGAGGGACTAGAGGGTAATGGAAAAAAACACAATAAAGATCAAATAAAATACAAAAAACAAAACAAAGAACACCACCTTCTCATGATGTGCCTGAAGTAGGACAACTGCAGTGTTGTCATTTTTACCTCCAGCAATGTTTGAGGCTTAATTTGTTCTGGGACTTACTTGTTCATCTTTCTGGCAGTCCAGGGTATCCACAGCGCTTTCCTCCAATTCCATATTTCAAAATAATCTACTTTTTTCCTATAAGCCTTCTTCACTGTCCAACTTTTGCATTTACACATAGCAATTGGGAATACGAGAGTCTCTAAAGATACATCTTTCCTCTTAATGATCTTTCCTAATTCTTCCATTGCTTCCCTTCTGAATGTCAGCCTTCTTTTGATTTCTAGGTTGCCATCTCCATTTGAAGACTAAACCAAGGTAAGCAAAATCTGTAACAATTTCCCTACTGATATAGATACGTTATTTTAAATTTTTCATTATTACAAACAATGCAGCAATAAACATCCTTGTACATGTCTCCTTGTGCACATGTGCAAGTGTTTCCTACGTAAAACACCCAAAATTTCCATTTTGCCTGATATTAACACTGACATGCCTGCTTTCTTTTGGTTTGCTTTTTCCTGATATATCTTTCCTATCCCTTTATTTTTCTTTTTAACTGCTCTGAGTTGTTTTGCCTTGGGTGTCTTTTTAAACAACATTTGGCTGCATTTTTAAAAATATAATTATTATTTTTGGTAATTGAAATTCATTTATTTATATTTATCATGATTCTTGCTGTAACAGCTCTAATCGCAGGCAAATTATTTTGTTTTTTCTATCACAATTTTGTTTCTCAATTTTACTTTTCTGCTTTGTGTTAATTTTTTTTCTTAAGTCTCTTTTTCCCTCTACTGTTTTCATAAGAGATACAATCAATTTATTTATTCAACATACCGACTTAAAATAAATCTCAAGTAGCCTTCTGAACAATATAATACAAAGATCCTAGAAAATTTTATCATCAGTCTTTTCTCTCCCCTACTCTATACCAGCTTCTATATTATTGTTGTTAATATCTTAGTATCATATTGTTTTTAACAACCTTCATCCAACTTAGGAAAAAAAAGTCAATACTTAACTTTTATTTGTTCACCAGCATCCTTACTCAGGACTGACTTAGACATTCTACTCCTTCTTTCAGTGTTCAGTTTTGTTCCATTTACTATTGCTACATGACAAATTAACCAAAAACTTTGTGGCTTCAAACAGCAATTATTTGATTATATTCTTGGGTCAGGAATTTGGGTATCACTCAGCTAGGCCATACTTCTTCCTCTTATGAATTTGACCATGACATTCAGTGGTACTCAACTAGAGGATGGGCTTTTCTGATGACCACAGTAGCTACACAAAGCCTTTCTAGCACGGAAGTCTCAGAAGAGATGATCATCTTATACGGCAGCTGGCGGCCACCAGAGCAAGTGTCCCAAAGAACCATCTGAAAGCTGAACAGAAATCTTTCTGATCTAGCTTCAAAAGTCAATGTGGTGTCACTTTTACTACATTCTATTGATTTCAAAAGAGTCATATGGCAAGCCATCTGGAAGGAGAGGTATTCAACTCCATCTCTTGATGGAGGAGTAACTAGGTCACATTGGAGAAGAGCATGTATAGTATAGTTTTTAAATTAATATCATCCTTTGCATTAAATGAAGAGCATTACCACTTCTAGTAATCATGTAATAGCTTATTAACAGACTAACCCTCCCACTGACAGCACGTATAAACTCTAGACAACAATAAAAAACCTGAAGGCACAAGAGAGTGAGCAAAAATCTGTAGAAACTATAGGAAGTTGACAGTTGGGAGAAGGGAATGGAACTGAACTTCATGTTTTATTGTTTTTCATTTGAGGGTACCCCACCTGATGCTATGCCAAGCAGCTAAAATTAAGACTGAAACTTGTGGTCTTCCTAGCTGAAGAATCAGGAAACAGAGTTCAGGACTGACTCAGTGGGAAATTAAAGAAGAAAACCTCCAGAGAAGTAGGAAAAACTCCATATTCTGCATATAAACTGGCCAATTCACTGGCTATGGGACAGACCAAACAGTCCATTCATGGCTAAATGAACAAACTAAACCAGGATATCTGCTGTTGCTCACTCCAGGGAAGCAAAGTTGGAAGTTTGAGTTCAGCCAAGTTAACTGCCTGCTAATACAAAACATTAATACTCTTCAGAGGAGCATAAGGAATCCAGACTTTCTATAAAGGATCAACCACAATGTCCAAGACAAAATCCAAAATCACTAGACATTAAAAAACAATAAAATGTGACCCATACCCAAAGAAAAAGCAATCAATGGAAACTGAGTTGGGTGAACCCAAATAATTGAATTAGCAGATATGACTTTAAAGCAGCTATTCCTATATAATTAAGGACATAAATACTCTAAATATAAATGAACTAAAAGGAAAACTCAGCAAAAAAAAAATAGAAATCACTATTTTAAAAAGGAAAGTCTAGAACTGAAGAATATAATATCTGAAATTTAAGATTCACTGACTGAGGTTTAATAGATTAGAGATTACAGAATAAAGAGTGAGTGAACTTGAAAATATTTATAGAGAAATTATAAAATCTGAAGAATAGAGAGAAAAAACATTGAAAAGAATGAACAGGACTTCCAGCCAAGATGGAGGCATAGGTAGATACACTTTTCCTCCTCACACAAGCAAAAGAAGGACAACAACAAATTTAAAAACAAAAAATAACTAGAACTGCCAAAAAATTGAACCGTATGGAAGTCTGACAACCAAGGAGTTAAAGAAGAAATATTCATCCAGACCAGCAGGAGGGGAAGAGATGGGCAGCCAGGACGGAGAGGACTCGTGGCAAGGCAGAGGACCGAGGCAGGTGAGGTGGTGGCTGGCAGATGAAGTGAAGCAGCAGCTGCAGGAGTGGGTGGTCCCACATGTGCATGTGGATAAACCAGGAGGAACAACTGGGAAGCGAGACAGACCCTGCAACCCAGAGTTCCAGCAAGGCGAAATAAAGCCCCAAAACCTCTGACTTAAAACACCTGTGCAGGTTTCAGTGGCAGGAGAAACTCCCAGCCCCACAGGAGAGTTCATTGGAGAGACCCACAGGGTCCTAGAATGTACACAAACCCACCCACATGGGAATCAGCACCAGAAGGGACCAATTTCATTGTGGGTAGTGAAAAAGTGACTGAAAGTCTGCCGAGAGCTGAGCAAGTAGCATTATTCCCTCTCAGACCCCTGGCTCACACAGCACCACAACCCAGGAATGTGGGTTACCCCATCCTGGCAAATACCTAAGGCTCCACACCTTACTGCGTAACAGGCATGCTGAGATAAAAAAAATATGGCCCAAATGAAAGAACATGTCAAAGCTCCAGAAAAAATAAAACTAAGCGATGAAGAGACAGCCAACTTATTAGATGCACAGTTCAAAACACCGGTAATTGGGATGCTCACAGAATTGGTTGAGTATGGTCGCAAAATGGAGGAAAAAGTCAAGGCTATGAAAAGTGAAATAAAGGAAAATATACAGGGAACCAACAGTGACAGGAAGGGAACAGAGACTCAAATCAATGGTTTGGACCAGAGGAAGAAATAAACATTCAACCAGAACAAAATAAAGAAACAAGAATACCAAAAAATAAAGAGAGGCTTAGGAACCTCTAGGACAACTTTAAACGTTCCAACATCTGAATCAAAGGGGTGCCAGAAGGAGAAAAGGAAGAGTAAGAAATGGAAACTGATTTAAAAAAATAATGGAGAACTTCCCCAACTTGTCAAAGGAAATAGACTTCCAGGAAGTCCAGGAAGCTCAGAGAGTCCCAAAGAAGTTGGACCCAAAGAGGAACACACCAAGACACATCATAATTACATTACCCAAGATTAAAAATAAAGAGAGAATCTTAGAAGCAGCTAGAGAAAAGGAGACAATCACCTACAAAGGAGTTCCTGTAAGACTGTAAGCTGATTTCTCAAAAGAGACCTTGCAGGCAAGAAGGGGCTGGAAAGAAGTATAACAAGTCATGAAAGGCAAGGACCTACATCCAAGAATACTCTATCCAGCACAACTTTCATTTAGAATGGAAGGGCAGATAAAATGCTTCTCAGATAAGGTCAAGTTCAAGGAGTTCATCATCACCCAGCCTTTATTATATGAAATGTTAAAGGGATTTATATAAGGTATGGAGGGATATCAACAGGGGAGTGGGAAGGGGAGAGAGGAGGAAAAAGTACAGAGAATAAATAGCATAAACAGTAGGTAGAAAACAGACAGAGGAAGGTTAAGAATAGTATAGGAAATGCAGAAGCCAAAGAACTTATGTGTATGACCCATGGACAAAACTAAAGGGTGAGGAATGGGGGGGCAGGGGCGGAGGGGAATAAAGGGGGAAAATGGGACAACTGTAATAGCATAATCAATAAAAATATTTTAAAAAACTGTTAGAATTTTAAACAGAATAATAAAACTTCCAAAATTAAAAAAATAAAGAAAGAAAGAATGAAGAGCACAGGTACTTTGGGGTCAAAATCAAAAGGTTTAACACATGTAATTGCAGTCTAGGAAGGACAGGTGAAAGAGAGTGTCATGCAAAACACACTTTAAAAAATAACGAACAGTATGTACAACCAGCACTCAGACTATTGTTTCCAAGTATCATTTCCCAGTAAAAGGAACCCAGCCTTTTTGGATAAAGGGCATATTCTAGGGCTGGGGCAGATAAAATATAAGAGGAGCTTGTAGCATCAGATAGGTCTCCAAAGTAAAAAAGTTAAAAAAATAAAAGAAGTTATTTAAAAAATGAGTAGGGACATCTCAAAAGGATACATAAACTAACCTAAAAGAGCTTCTAATGACCAAAGCCGGAACAATCTAAGCAAAAGAACAAATAATGATAGTGTTGGATTAGAGCCCAAAGAATGAAACAATACCATGACTCTATTCTAATATAAACAAATGATTGCATAAATAAACAAGATAAATGGGGTGGGTGTATATTTTCCTTACAGAAGAATTCCAAATAATAGATACAGATACTACCCCTTCCAAGAGGTAGAGCTGACTTTACCTTTTCTTAAGTATATTACCTGTTCGTAGTGACTTGCTTTCAAAGAATGGAGAATGAAAAAGGGGAAAACATTAAGAAAAACATTAAGTTTACCATAGAGAAACCTGGTAGACACAGTCTTAACCACGTTATTAGGTTAATATCACCAGTGGTAAGTCATACTGATATCATTATCTCCTGGTATGCTTCAATGAGATGGGTACCTTACCACTACGGTCTTCTTCCCAAAATTCTTAACCTCAGTCTAAGTATAAAAAAAAAAAACAACCCAGACAAATACACATTGAGGGACATTCTAAAAAATACCTGACCAGTACTCTTCAAAAGTGTCAAGGCCATAAAAAGGAAGTAAAATTTGAAAAACTGTTGCAGATTGGAGGAGACGCAGTGATATGGGGATAAAATGTAAAGTGGTATCCTAGATTAGATCCTAAAACAGGAAAAAAAACCCACACACATTAATGAAAACCTGTAGTTAATGGCACTACACCAATGTTACCTTTATAGATTAACAAATATACCGAGATGCGTAAGAAGACATCAACAGTAGTAGAATCTGGGTGATGAGTATATGGGGACTCTACAATATATTGGCAACTGTTTTGGTAAATCTAAAAGTATTCCAACGAAATTATTTATTTTCAAAATAGTTAAAATTTTCCAGATTTGGTAAGAGATATGTCTTTTTAAAGAATCTTCCCTGGCCAGGTGCTCAGTTGGTTGGAGCACTATCCTGTACACCAAATGGTTGTGGGTTCGATTCCCAGTCAGGTCATATACCTAGGTTGCAGGTTTGATCCCCAGATGGGGCACATACAAGGGGCAACCAATCAATGTTTCTCTCTCTCTCCCTCTCTCTATCTCACCCTTCCTCTCTAAAATCAAAACAGATTCAAGAATTTGAACAAACCCAAGCAGGATAAATGCACAACATAGTCTAAAAAAATTAATGTGCTAATACACAAAAATAATGAAAAAATATTGAGCCCTGGCTGGTGTAGCTCAGTGGATTGAGTGCAGGCTGGGAACCAAAGGGTCCCGGTTCGATTCCCAGTCGGGGCACATGCCTGGGTTGTGGGCCAGGTCCCCAGCGAGGGCCATGTGAGAGGCAACCATACATTGCTGTTTCTCCCTCTCTTTCTCCCTCCCTTCTCCTCTCTCTAAAAATAAATAAATAAAATCTTTAAAAAAAAAACAAAGAAAAAATATTGAAAGCAGCCAGAACAAAATGACATTATATGCAGGGTAATAGTGACAATGACAGTAGGCTTCACCTCAGAATGACGTGACTACTCATCTAAAAATGGAAGCCCAGAAAATATCTGAATGAAATGTTTTAAGTTCTGAATGAATCACAGGAGCACATCTGCCTAAAATATATTAGTCCTAAAATCTTACTTATTTTATTAATTTGTAGGAAGTCCTTATTTTTCTACTTAACAAAATGGCAGGCCATTTCTGGTTAAATTATCCAAAATTCTGAATGAGTAGAGGCTGAACAGTTTCTACTTTATTAAAAACTAGCATTGCCTCTTATTTATTTGTTCATCCATTTTTTCTTTGTATTTCAAAACAAATATAGTCTAAAAGACCGTCCAAAATATCAACCTCTTTCCCTCTTTAGTAGAAATTCTCATGAATATTGAACAAACTGATATAGCATGGAACTAGTTTTCTACTCAAAAGTTTGAGCAGCTATTAAACTGTCAGGTCCGCTCAGAAGTTTTCTTTCAGCTCCTCATATTCATAACTCCCCAATTTGACAGAATTCGTTCACAGGTGCCCTTAAACAGTTAATGAACTTTTAAAGTTGAAGTCATTTTTAAACAATCAGAAGCTCACTATTATCCCTGGTACAATTTTAATCTTTGAGTTTAGGATATACCAATATACCTTTATTTATTTTATTTGGTTTCTAACATTTTAACTTCAAGTTTTCCCCTTTGTTCACTCCTTTTAATTTTTCTTTTACTTCAAGCAAAAATACAGTGTTAAAACATTAGCTATACATTTCAACTGAACAAGTACCAAGACATTCAGATTTTAAAACCCCTCTGAAACCATAGCTCTAACAGGCCACGCCCCCTCCATAAATACATGCTACAATAGGGTCTTTCATTGCAAAACGTATCTGTGAGGCAGTGTCATTCATCACTGAGTAAATAATGCAAGATAACATAATGAAAAGGGGATTTTGCTTTATTCCCTTAACTATAAATAAAAATATGTAACACTTTGCAGGATTACTACATGTGGTATGATATTAACTTAAGTGCCAATGTTTAAGTCAAACTGTAAATAAGATAAACTGTGCTCTCCGGTCTCAAGTTTTAAATAGCCTCTCTTTTCTTTAAATTTACTGCTTTCACGAAGCACATACGAGTGACGGCATATAATTTGTGATTATATAATGAAAGACCCAATTGTGATGCGTATTTTATGCCCTTCCCCACCAAAACCCTCAACAACTGAAGTTAATGTTCCTGTAGGAATTATAAAAAAAGTTTGTCATGAAGAGCAGCTCAGTGAAGCCAAGTCACAATCAGAGTCAAAGACTTTTTCCTGGATAAGAAAGCAAATCACTGTCAGATGTGGCTTGATTTATATATTCTATGCAGTCAAGGGGGGTGGGAGAGCGGGGTCTAAATGTGAAGACTGAAAACAAAAACTGATTTTACACACATCAGTATCACATAGTCATACACTGAATTATGCCCAACACGATGTGATGGGTGGAGCGCAGCTTCCCTGATGGCCGCCTATGTTTACGGTGGCTATCCTGATCCTGATCATCTCTTAGCATCCAGATGCCATTCCTCTTTGGTGCCTAATGTGTTTATGCTCACATTATCAGCAGGCATTGGTTTGCAAAGATCAGAATGGAAGCGATTTCACTCTATTTTCAAAGAGAAAAGAATTTATCCCTTTGATTGCTACTTGCTTGCAAAGTAGAGCTTGCTTCAGTTTTCTAGATTGCCACTTAAATTACAGCAGTGATCCCAAAAGGATTCCTGGGAGACCTATTACAATTGCAGAGAAAAAGATTTCACTCTTCTATTCCTTTCGCAAGAAGTCATACTTGCCCATGGAGGATGACCAGTGAAAGCACGGGAAAGGTTATTTACCCGCTGAACTTCAACATCTGACTCCTCCTTAGGAGATATGTTGTAATAAACACTGATTTGTTTCTTGGCACTACTAACAATTAAGATTTCATATGAAATATCTAAATTTTAAAAGCAGAAATTAACCTTTCTATGTCAAAACTGTTAAAGACATGTCAATGGAACACAACAAAGAACTAATCAATCATACCACAGCCTCTCCTGTTGTGGATATACCTTTCCTATCAAGTTCAACTTTATCCCTCCCTTGGCTTTTGTCATCTTGCTTAAGGCACAGGCCTTTGCATACACTGACAGCTCTCTGTTTTCTAGGGCAAATAACTTGATTTGTCAGTGTTTTTAAAAGTACATTTATGAAAAACTTAAACCTAGCAAAGCTGTGAAAACATCTATTAAAAATAATCTGTTTAGAATAATTCACACTTATGAGTGTTTATAGCTGACACTCTCCTAATCTCTTGCAATCCTTTTTATTCTTACTATCCTTTTTACAAATGAGGAAATGATGCTCTAAGAAGCTAAGTGCACAAGGTTACTAAGATTTGAATTCAAGCAGCTGGACTACGGAGTGTTCGTAACCTCTATGTCCAGGGCCTCTTTTGCATGGCAATCCTACAGAGTAACCACGACGTGCTACCTTGTATCAATGTCATTTAGGAAATCAAACAGGGGCCCATTATGGACAACAGCAAAGGTGAGGGGAAACCTGAGGTGTGGGTTAAAGACTGTGAAGGAAGAATAATTAGGTCAGAGAAGAGAGGGGTGGGCACAAACAATAGATGCTGCATCTCTGCCCGCCTTTCTTCAATTCTAACACTTAAAGAAGAGAGAGCTGAATGCAAACGAGACATGAGTAAGATTACTTTGATAGGTAGGAGTTTTGAGGCATACTGTAAATTTTACAATTCTTTTCATACTTTTGATGAATAATGACTGTGTTTCTAGGTTTAATTAAATAATTTTATCTTAAATACATTTTGTACCATATTTTTATTCTTCTTTTAACCACGCCTAAGGATTAAGTAACCCCAATCCATTCTTCCCCCATTACTTTGTTATTCAGTACTCATACTTACTAAGCATTGACTAGAGTAAGAAGTTGAATTTCTAGATTGGATCCATGGTCACAGTTTCGAGCCATTTGCCAATGCTCTCACTAGGGCTTCTGAGACCTTGCTCACTGAACTTTAACCACACCTACACCTCAATGCTGGACCTCGGTAAGGCCCACTTCATACTTTCCCCTGTTCAAATCTGCTGAGGTTTGCAAATTCCCATCCTTTTCCTCTTCTGACGACCCTCAGTTTGCTACTACCAGTAATTAATTACCTGGGTTACTGCATCATTCCTCTTCCTTCAATCAGCTCCCATTCTCACCCCCATTCACTCCACGGCCTCTATTCTGCACTCCTGCCCCTGGCCATGGCACATTGCCACCTCCCTCTTCCTTCCCACTTCCATCCCGGCCCCCCCTCACCCCCATCCCTCAACTGACAGGGCCCTTTGGACTTGCTCAGGTCTTCCTACTGAAAACAAAAAACCAAAAACACAATAACAACGAAATGTGTTGACCCAATAACTACCCATTCAAGTCTTTGCCTTTGTTTTGCCATCAAACCTTTCCAACTGATGGTCTATGCCCTCTTCTGTTTTATGGTCATACATTTCTTGTAACTTGAAGTCTGGCATCTGACCACACCACTATGCTAAAAGTTTACTTTTAAACATTCACAATGACTTACTTCTTGCCAAATCTAGCTTGACATCAATCCTTATTTTCCTTAACTCTGTGGCATCTGACACTACTCACCACCTCCTAGCACCTCTAAGGATTCCTGGGACACTGTACTATCTACATCTCCTCTCACAACTCTGCCCCCATAACACCGGGTGTGCCTCAACACTCAGCCCTGGGTCCTCATTACATTTTGGAGTCTCACACTTCAAGTGCTGAATTCATTCTGTCTATGGAAAGGACTCAACTCCTTATCACCAGCTTTGATCTTTTAAGTCCCTGTCATCTATCTCCAGAGCAATTCTTCCCAAACTACCTGTGGTAAAGGGCTAATTATTTTTCCCCTACCTGTTACAGGTCAATACCTTTGCAAAATATAATAAAACACACAAAAGAAAAAGAAATATAACATTTAAAATACAAGTCCCAATTTTTTAGATTTAACATCAGAAAAGACCATAGCATAAGAAAAAGGAAAATAATTACTATAAAAGTTTTTGAGTAATTACTCTATTTCTGTACTTATCTCCTTGAAGACCAACTGCAGTGTGTGGGCAGGCTCTAGGGGCCAGCAGGGCACCTGCTGGTCTCGCCATTCCCTAACACACCCACGTCCATGTTTCTGTAATGGCGGCACCACCTTCACTGGATCCAAAAGTTTTGCCTCATCTTGACTCCTCTTTCCTTTTAACTCTATCCAATCAATTACCAACTTTTAAATGCTATTCCTTCAAAAAAAATTTTTTGGCCAACTCTTCTTCCTCTTGACTGCAACGACCCTGATCCAGAAACTAAGACCAGCTACTTGAACTATTACACAACCACCTTCTAAATAAGTCTCCCCCTGCAGTGAGCAGTTTTTAGTGCTATTTATGTACATGGTCATGCACCACTTAATGACAGGGACACATTCTGAGCAATGCTTTGTTAGGTGATTTCTCCATTGTGTGAACATCACAGAGTGCACTTACAAACCTAGATGGTATCAACTAGTACACACCCAGGTCACATGATATACAGCCTACTGCCTCTAGTCTATGAACCTGTACAGCATGTTACCGTACTGAATATTGCAGGTGATTGTGATATTGTAACACAACAGTATTTGCATTTCTAAACATATAAATAGCACAGTTAAAATATGGTATAAAAGGTTAAAAAAAATAAGGTACACCAGTGTGCATAGAGCACTTACCAGGAATGGAGCTCGCAGTACTTAAAGTTGCTCTAGGAGAGTCAGTGAGTGAGTAAGCCACTGTGAAGGCCTAGGACATAACTGTACACTACTGTAGACTTTATAAATACTGTACATGTAGGCAACATTAAATTTATAAAACACAAGATTAAATCAAGCATGAGAGAAAAGTGATACAATCAAGAGATGGGTAAGCACAAGGTATGTGAGGCTGCTGCCAGCAAAACATGGCATACTGTGTTTTATAGGTATAGCAAACCTTTTTTATACATAGAAAGAGCTAAAGTAACAATAGAAAGCATAGTAAATACATCAACCAGGAAGAAAGTTGTTTATTAGCATTATCAAGTATTATGTACTACACATAATTCTACGTGCTATACTTTTACACGACCAGCAGTGTGGCAGGTCTGTTTACACCAGCATCACCACAAACATGTGAGCAATCTGTTGTGCTAAAACATTAGGACGGCTACAGTGTCGCGTGGCTACAACATCAAGTGACAGAAATTTTCAGCTCCGTTATAATCTTATGGGACCATGGTCATACATGCAGTCCATCACTGACTAAAATGTCATTATGTGGCACAAGGATTAATCTGAGGCAAAATGATGGAAGACAGACCATACATACAACAGGTGGTCCCATAACATTATGTAATTTCAGTTCTTCATCTCCAGCCCCTCCCCTTAAACACAGAAGGACTGCAATTTCTGGAACCCTTGTAATTGGTGACTGCCATACAACTAGTTCTAGCCAATGAGCTACGAACGGAAGTGTGCGTGTCTCCAGGCCTAGTGTTTAACTGCTGGTGCATGACTCCAGAGTGCTCTTCAGACAGACAAAATACGAGATGCGGGCTATTCTGTCAGCCTGGGTCTCTGAACGATGACAATAAGCAGACACCCAGATGAACTGTGACAAACATGCAGCATGAACAAGAAATATACCTTTATTTTTTTTAATCACAAAGATTTTAGAATTATTACTACTGTTAACTTAATGTACCCTGACTTACAGACTCTGTATCAATCTCTCCTCTCTCCAAAGCCATACTATCAAGACTGATTCCTGGGGCACTAATTTAATCTCATGTCCCTGTTTAAAAAAAGCTTCAGATGAATTTCTATGACAAAGAAAAAATGTAAACTCCTTAGCATTCAAAGTTCTCACCAACCCATTTTTTCAACTTTATCCTACCAGAGCAACCTCCTATCACCAGACACTGACAGCCTCGTAACCAGCCACCTTTCCTTCCTGCCCCTGTCCCAACAAAGGAGCACTTCCCCATCTCTTCTCTTTAAAGATCAGTTCTATCCACTTCACTACACTTTCTTCCATAGCGCTAATAACGACACTTACTGAATACTTACTAAATCCTATGTTTTATCTAAGCATTTTTGATGTATTAACTCATATCAGCTCTCACAATAACTCTATGAGGTGGGCACTGGTACTATTAACCTAATTTACAGATGAGGAAACTAAAACACAGGGATTAAATAACTTACCCAAGGTTCCACAGCTAATAAATGAACCCGATGAACCCAGCAGTCTGACTCCAAAGACTGTTCTCTTCACCACTGCCCTCTGTTGTTTCTAGAAGGCTTTGCTCTCCCCTCACTGAACTTGAGCTGCACTGTGCAGATCTTTCTGGCCTGTGATAATCTTGTGCCCTGCAGGTCTACTCACTATTTCATGTGTGCAGGCTTAGTGTACTAAAATAGACCGTGATCTCCTGGAGTGCAGAGAGCCACTTTACCATTCTTTGTATTGTTCAACAAGAAAATGCCAATAAAAAAAAATCACTTCTGTGATAAGCACAGGTCCACTGAAAAGGGTATGTATTAATCATGTTTTTTATTTTCTGTATTTTACGACGCTTTGATATCACGGGGCCTTGCTGATCCTGGAGACACGATCCCTTCTAGGACTAGCTAATATGCCAACCAACCAATCCAGAGTTCATAGCCCAACAAGATTCTTTATCTAAATTTTACCCACCAAGCTAACATTCCTCTACACTAAATCGCTCCAGAGCAAGACACCAGCAACCACAGACTACCCCTATTGCTGAGTCCTCCGAAATTATTCAAACTAGCCAATCCTAAGGCTGCTCCCCGGCTCTGCTTTGCCTTTGCCCTGAAACCACAGCAAAGGCTCATGTTCATGCTCTCCCCTCACGCCTCTTGCCTCCTGGCTGAGGTTGGTGCTTCCCTGTGTGGCCCTGAGTGGCATGTCCCCTCCTCTCGGGAACTGTAAATAATAAACTCTTCTTGCAGAGCCACTGTCTCCATGTCTGTCACCTTATCATACCTAATTAAGACAAATCTCAGGTACATTTTTAAAAAGCAGCATTCTATCTGGAGGTCCTTGTAAATGCAAGCCACATACATGAGACCAGGGAAGATTGTTAAGGGTCTTTCTTGATTTCATCAATCTCCACAGGTGCTGGAAGGAAGCACTTTCAGAGGGGATAGAGGCGGCAGAGGAGCAGTCTATAGAATAGAATAGAATAGGTTTGGTGAGCTTTATGCTCAGCATAAGGAAGAGAGAAGCCCATCTTGTCTTCCAGTTACAGCTTTAGCAGTTATTATCTTAGTAACTGAGTTGGTAACCATAATTGCAAAGACTTCAAGTTTTTAAATGACCTGACATTTGTTAGCCCTTTTCTATTTTTTTCCCATAAGGATTAGCAGTCAAATTCCTAACCCCAAAAGGATTTTAAAATAAACATAGGAGCAATAAGGAAAGGTGAAAGCTAAGGAAAGTGTAGCCAATCTGGAGAAAAACAAAACTGCAGGAGAATAGGTGGGGGCAGCTCTGAGAGAAAAGAAAACCAGGATGAGCCCCTCTAACCAGTCACCAGGATATAACCTGCATTTGAGAAGCAGCTTTAGTCACTAAACACAAATTGTTTTCTCAAACTCTCTCTCCTGGACAAAGCTAACCAGGATCAATAAATGCTTAACAGACACCTGTTGAATGGATACCTTAATCACATGAAACTGTATATAGTTTTATGATACTCATGGGGATTTAGATGTAGTCCACCATCATCCATTAATTTCAAATCTTTTTCTTGTCCTTTTCTGTATCTCTCTTGAGACAAATATACCACTTTTCTCATACAGCATAAGGTGGTGCAATTTTACAAAGTGCTCTGATGTTCCAGTGTTCCTATGAAATAAGTGCACATTCAGCCACATTCCACTGAAAAAAAATGCCAGAGAACGCCCATCTCACAAACACTCCGCCTTTCAGAGGTTCAGGGCACAAGGTATAGAACAGGACTAGACTATGGTAGGCCAGGAGAATCACATCGTCCCAAACTCCCCTAGAATGTGTTGATCCCGAGCAAGTAACATGAATCGAGAATGCCTTAGAGAGGCATGGATACCACAGTCCTTCCCCTTTGGGGATCCAGTCAACCCAGAAATCTTTGAGGAGGCAAGCGACTGACCTTTATAAACGAGTATTAACAACGAGCAACTGTATCTAACATCTGCTGGGTGTCTGCTATGAGACAGGCTAGGCACATTAAGTACATTACTACATATACTTTTACTACCCAGTGAGGAACATCTATCATCTCCATTTCACAAATGAGTAAATTGAGGCTGAGAGAAGTTAAGATACTTCTGTAAGTTTACAGTTATTCGATGAAAGTTGAAATTTAGATTCATATGGTATGGCTCTAGATTCTAGACTCTTAGCATCATACTCTATTGCCTGAAGCACAGTACAAGCCTAGATCAAAAATGCCTGTTTAAAGCACAGAAAAGTGCATTGGGTTCTAAGTCCATAATAAGTTGAATGAGACAGGTAACACTGAGACAGGTCAAGAAGTATCCCCATATCACCATACAAACATGCATGCCCACCATCCTCAGAATCTTCACCATTCTTAAACCCCACCATAAACTGCCGCTTGTTCCCTAAGTGATTTATACTATGCTACAGTTCCTGCACTTTAAGGTGAATCTTACACATACGAGGGGGGACCCAAAAAAACGGAATTTATTTATAAAAAATTGTGTATTTATTCTTACATGTTTAAACTTCAGTCACCTTCAGTACTCTCCATTTGATGCAATACACATACTGCGATGTTTTTTCCACTGCTCAAAACAGTTTTTGAACTGCTCGATTCTGATGCCTTTTAGTGTTTCTGCAGTTTTTGTTTCACCTCTTCCACATTGGCAAAATGTTTGAGGACTTTTTTCATTCAGGGAAACAAACAAAAACATCGCTCAGGGCAAGATCAGGTGAATATGGAGGGTGCGGCACAGGGGTCATGTCAGTTTTGATGGAAAACTGCTGAGCACTCAGCGAGCACAGTGTGGGCAGGTGCGCTCACAAATCACCCATCGTGAATGGGCAAACGCGCTGAAAGAGTCTTCAAAACAAAATTTCACTGAAGCCAAACGCAGCCTCTCACAACAACACCCACTGGTATACTTGTTACAGGGTGTAGCCAAGAAATGGGCCCAAACAAGGATTTGTAGTGGGGTCCAGAACTCAAGGTATCCAGGAAATATTGGAAATGTATGTATGGAATATCCTCACCCCCACAGGTCTGAACTGGGTGGGGGATGGGACTCCTGGAGCAGGGCCATGCTTTGAGCCAGGGGGATGGAGGAGATTTCCACCCAGGATGTAGCCAGAGGCAACTCCCCCTAGACACAGCACCTGTGTGAAAACTTGGAGATGGTTGGCTCTGGGCCATGAGGTCACCCCTGCCCACAGCTAACCTGGCAGCCCAGAAAGCTGAAAGGATATGAAGTGCTGGCAGGCGTAGCCAACTGAGGGAGGAGTCAGAGATGGAGCTGCAAAGGAAGGTTGGTGCGGGGGATTTAAACCCAGACACAGCAGCCATATCTCTCTTTTGGACCACGCGGCTGAGGAGTGGGGACCCCTCAGCCTGAGAGACAGAGGCAGGACCACGTGACTTTGGGTGCCTTTCTTGGCCACGCGGCCTAGGAAGCAGCAGAGACTTTGCCTAGAAGAAAAGGGGTGCATGGACTCTTGCTGGTGGGCCATGAGAAGGTTCCACGTGGTTTTGGATTAACTGGGGATTGCGGTGGCGACACAGTGGATGGTGTTGGACCTGAGGGTCTGCCTGTATCACGCTTCTACTTCTTCTCCTACGGTACCCTGGACTAGGAAAAGGGGGGAAGGAAGGACTGCAGGTGTTTGTAGGTATTCTAGAGAACTCTAGTATTTTAAAGAAGGCCTTAAGTTATTATCCCAGGCCTGTATAACATATAAATAAATAATTCTTTTCCTTTTCACAAGTCTCTGGCATTGAGAGATATCTTTCCATTGGCAGCGAGCATAACGGACCTGTGGAGCGGGGTTGGGGCATCATTGGATGTCCCCGGCACCCTTTGCTCTGTAACACACTGACACAGATGGCTTGCCAGAACACTCATCTAGCAGGGGAAGCCTGCACAACAAGGGGCTGCCCTTCAGAAGATAATTCGGGGGGTTTTGAGGGAGTCCCCCACATATACCAAATAGAAGATATATTTTAATCCTGACCTAATAAAATTTACATAAAAATTGCATAACATCAAACAACACCTTACATGTTTCTATTCTATTTGTTAAAGATAAAATCATGTAACAATGATGATGTGATAAGGTAATAATGTAACATTCCAAATATCCCTGAATAGGCAAAATACCATCCAGAAACCATTCTTACCATCAGACACTGCATTAGATATTCTAGGATTTGGAAGATGGTAGAAAAGTAAGGACAAAAATTTAGAAAACGAAGTCATATTTTTGGCCTATTTTTAAATTAGCAGGAGTACCAGCCTTGTTTGTATACGTTTCTTTCATTCAAACGTCTCCCCATCACTCTCCAAAAGAACAAGACTTTTATAGACAACCTCTGGATGGCTGGGAGGGCCGTCATGATACTGTCCTGGTCTTCTTTTAAAAAACTGAACAACTTCACTTCTTTCACCTGATTCACACATGACAGTTTCTAAAACCTTCATAACCCGTGTCACACTCGAGTCCACCCACAGTCCTTAGAATTTGAGCACAACAGTTAAAATAAGGTGTGACCACAGCAGACGCAAACGGAAGGGCTACCAACCCACGAAGTGCTTTGTACACCACTAGCCCAAGGTAAATAACTATTGAATACTTTTATGGATATAAGTCAATGAACATAACCTTTGAAAATAAAAAGAAGTGGCTTAATATTTAATGATGAGGGCTTTATCAGACTACCCAGCTGTTTTTATTATGCTAGGATAAAAATTAACAAGACTTTTAAAACTCCATTAAGAAAATTAATATAATTTATTATTATCTATAAATAATCATATACTGAAAACAGGATTAGGATTAATAGAATTGCGTCGCAAGGTTCAATAGGGTAAAAATAAAGAAATCAAAGAAATATCAACTTTTTCAGTAAGATTTCCTCTTCTAGAAACGTTAAAAAACACCATTTCTAATAAAAGTTGTTTTTGAAATTCGGTCCTTAAAGAAGCAATGTGAAAATAGTTTCTTTATTAATAACGAAGTTCTGCTATAGAGAAACAGGTGCAGTGCCAGCTTAGGAGAACATATTTTACCAGCACAAAAGATGGCAGATACAGATTCCTCAAATCCCTAACAAGGGACTCAAAATCCAGTTCCCACTCTTTATGAATCCGCTCCACAACACATCTACACTCACCCAGTGAGTGTTTCAAAAGCCCTAGATATCTTTATATACTGTTTTAAAAAAATGCATACAACCCAAATGTCTATCAAGTGATGAATGCATAAAAAATGTGATATATCACACAATGGAATATTAGCCACAAAAAGGAAGAAATGAAGTACTAATACAAACTACAACCTGGATTAACCTTTAAAACATTATGCAAAGTGAAAGGAAGACACAAAAGGCTACGTATTATATGATTCCACTTATACAAAATATCCAGAATAGGAACACAAATTCCATTTACATGACATATCCAGAAAAGGGACACAAAGCAAATTAGTGGTTCCCAAGGGCTGGGGAAACAGGAGAATGAACGCAATTGCTCATAGACAATGGCGTTCCTTTTGGATTGATGACAATATCCCGAAATTAGACAGTGATACTGGCTGCCCAACTCTGTGAATATACTAAAAACCCCTGAACTACATACTTTTAAAGGGTAAATTGTATGATATGTGAATTATATCTCAAGAAAACTTTATTTTTTAATTTATTTTATTTTACTTTAGAGAGGGGGAAGGGAGGGAGAAAGGGAGGGAGAGAAACATCAATGTGAGAAACTTCAATTGTTGCCTCTCACATACCCCCAACTGGGGACCTGGCCTGCAACCACAGGCATGTACCCTGACCAGGAATTGAACCAACAACCTTTCGGTTTGTGGGATGATGCCCAACCAACTGAGCCATGCCAGCCAGGGCAAAGCTGTAATTTTAAAAAAATAGGAAAAAAGAATAAACCATTTAAACAAAGTGTTATAGTGATTTTTTCACCTGTGTCCAAAGAGATAGAAAATCTAACATAATTTTGAACAAAAGACTCAGTAAATACATGGATTATTATAAGTTTAGTGTTTTTAAAAGACTATTTAAAAGAGATGCAAGAGACCAGAGAAGATAGCAGCCAAGCAGGTGGAACCTGAATCCATTGGCTCTTGCCCCCAACTCGGATTCTCGGCTGATCTTCCGACAAATAACCTGAACAATGAACAGAATCCTAGCTGATACGAAATTTTCAGCAAAGGAGTACAGAAGATGCTTCACAATGGGCGGTAAAGAGATTTTATAAATTGAAGGAAATACCCTGTGAATGGTACCTGCAGACGGGGAGAGATTGGTCAGAAATCGAAGCTTTGTGGCTCCCTCCCTCCCCAGGGCAGGGGGCCTGTCCTAAGGGGGAAGGCCACAGACCTGGGCCAGGAGTGACTTGGGAGGATCTGCAAGATCAGGGACATCCAGACTACACGCACATAGCAAGCAGCACGTCATGCATAGCTGCAGCACCAAACACCAACCAGGAGTGCCAGAGGGAGAGAGAGGGGCTCTATCTGCACCTGGGGTGGGCAGAGGCAGGCTGCAGCCAGCCATCATGAGAGACTTCTGGCTTTTTGGAGAGGTGGTATGTGTGGAAAGCTCAACAGTGAATTGATGTTACAGTGGGTGTGCCACAGAGAGACTTTTTAAAAGAGGAGCTGAACCATGCTGGGCAGGGACACCTTGAAAGCTGCCTTGCCAACAAAGGGACAAGTCTGAAAGTGTGGTTTGCTCCCACTGAACACAGCTGGTGGACAGGGAGATCAGAAAACTGCACAGCAAAAGGACTTCTGGACCCAGCCCAGCCCAGCTAGCAAGCTGGGGGCTCTGCAAAATGGAGAGTTTGGGACTGTGTCTACTACAAAGGCAGTGGGCTGGGAATTACATGGGCAAGAGTTGAGCACCTGAGATTATTTACAGCCAGGCAGAACCCCCTTCCCAGGTAGATCTCAAACCTCTGAGAAAGAATCCCATCCCCACCTCCTGCAGGATTGGCAGAACAGGCAGGACAGGCTCATGAACCCCCTGTAGGGTGCATATCCGCAGGAGAAAGGAAGGAAGAGAATCTCCAAAAGGACCCATTTTGAACTTCTCTCAGGGTGACAAAATACACTGGTTCCTAGGGTCCTATTCCACTGAAGCCAGCAAGGCAGTGAGAACAGAAATTATGCGGCAAGGGGTAATCAGGGCCCTGCCCAGCCTCGGCTCTCACACAGCGCTGCCATCAGCACCAAACAGGAAAGAGCTGACCCTCTTACACAGATTGTTCCCTCCCTTGAAACAGACAGCTAGTTCATCAGAAACTATACATTACTGGAAATAAGCCAAGACCAAGACCAGTGGTGCAGGGGAACGTACCCACAATTCTCCCAGAAGACTGAACAGTGTCTCCCAAGGGAGACCTAGGGGTCCCAACTTCTGGATCATAATAGAAGTCCTCTCTAGAGGCAGATAAAGGAGGTACACGTGGTGCTGCTAGAAGTTAGATGACCCACCCTGGACCTTGAGCTGATAAAAAGCCAGATGGGGATCCAGAAGGAAAAGACAGAAGGCAAACACCAAACTCTGCTGAGTCAAATTCCACCTCATTCTTCAGAATTTTCATTATTTTTTTTTTTACTGGCATAGCCCTTTAACATTCCCTCATTTTCTTCAATTGTATTTTAATTCACTACTTTGTCTTTTATTTTTCAATCTTTTTATTTAGATTTTTATATATTTTTATTTTAAACCTCACATTGTATCCGTCCCTTTTCTTACTCCATTTTGCCTTATTCCTGTCCTTTCTTATTTTCATTGTCAATTTTATTTTCCCGCTCTCTATGCCTTGTTCCTATTCCTTACTCTTACTATTTCTCCTCCCTCTATCCTCTCAAAATCCTTCTCCCTTCCTTTAGTCAGCTCACAGTCTTTTTCCCTTTCTTATAATATTATTTTCTTTCCACCTTTATCAATTGTGGCTTGTTTGGCATGGATATTATGGTTATTGCTGTTTTTCTCCAATTGCATTCCTATTTGTTCGCTATCTTTTAATTTCAAATCTCATAGTTTACTCTCCCTCTATCTTACTCCATTTTGCCTTCCTCCTGTCCTTATATATTTGAGTTTGGAATTTTATTTTTTCTCTTTCTTAGCCTGGATTCTATTCCTAACTCTATCTCTCTTCCCTCTATCCTCTCAAAGTCATTTTTTACTGTAGATATCTCACATTCTCTTTTCTCTTCCTTATAACATTCTTATTCCCTTTCCACCTTTATTAATCTTTGCTCATCTGTCGTTGTCATTGACCCTGCTATGGTTTGATTTTAATTTTGTTTCTATTGGTTCACTATTTTTTTAATTTTACTTCAAATCTCGTATTATATTCTTCCTTTTTCTTACTCCATTTGTCCATTGTCTTTCTCTTTTTTACTTACATTTTAAATTTTATTTTCTCTCTTTCTTTGCCTTTTTCCTATTCCCTACTCTTATTATTTCACTTCCCTTTTCCCTCTTAAAATCTTTTGTCTCACCTTTGGTCATCTCATATTCTTTTTTCCTATCATATAATAGTCTTAACTATTTCCATCTTTACTAATCTTTGCTCAGTTGCTGTTGATATTGCTGATGTCTTAGGGGGGCATTTTTACTGGTGTGGGTTTGGTTTTCTGAGTATATTGCTTTGTTAACTAGCACCTTTACAAGAGCACACAAGACATGATGGGGGATGTGACTCCCAGTCTGCCAGCTGGAGAGGAGAACCCACCAACAAATGAGCCACCATCAACAAGCAAAACCCAAGTAAATAAGTGAGCCCACATAAACTGTATAAAAATCATCTCTAGAGCATCCAGATCAGAATATCAAAGAGACTGCACCACTGAGCCCTATAGAACTCCTACCACAGAAGGCCATCCCATGAAGACAGTCAAAATAGAGCAATCTGAGATGCAGAAACAAACTAAAAGAGTCACCTAAAATGGGGAGACAAAGAAATAACCCCCAACTGAAAGGAAAGGAAGAATCTGCAGAAAAAGAGCTAAATGAAATTAAGGCAAGCAATCTAGCAAATATAGAATTCAAAATAATGGTTATATGGATGCTCAAGTAACTCAGTGAGAACTTCATGGAACTTTATGGGAGCTACAAGGAACTTAGTGGGAACTACAGAAGCATGAAAAAGGACATAGAAACTATGAATAAGAACCAGGAAGAAACAAAAAATACAATATTGGAAATGAAAAATAAACTAGAAGGAATCAAAAGCAGGTAACATGAAGCAAAAGACCAAATCAGCAAGCTGGAAAACAAGTTAGAAAAAAATACCCAGTCAGAGCAACTAAACAAAAAGCCTCAAAATGAACAAGGATAGTTTAAGGGAGCTTCAGGACAACATGAAATGTAACAACATATGCTTCATAGGAATATCAGAAGGAGAAGAAAAGGAGCAAGGGACAGAAAACCTGTTTGAAAAAATAATGACAGAAAACTTCCCTAACATGGTAGGGAACTAGTGACGCCAAGTTCAGGAAGCACAAAGGGCCCCAATAAAGATGAACCAAAAAGGGCCCATTCCAAGACACATCATAATTAAAATGGCAAAATTTAAAGACAAAGAGAGAATCTTAAAGGCAGCAAGTGAGAAACAGCTAGTAACATACAAGAGCACTCTGATAAGCTATCAGCTGATTTCTCAACAGAAACATTACAAGCCACAAGGGATTGGCACAGAATATTCCAAGTACTAAAAAGCAAGGACTTGAAACCAAGACTACTACTATACTAGCAAGGCTGTCAATTAAAATGGAAGGCAAAACAAAGAGCTTCCAGACAAAAGAAGGCTAAGAGTACATCTCTACCAAGCCAGCACTGCAAGAGTTGCTAAAGGGATGGCTATAAGAAAGAACAGAAACAGAGACTGACAGAGACAGGTATGAAATGAATGGCAATGAATAAGTACTTTTCAATAATAACTTTAAACATAAATGGATTAAATGCTTCAATCAAAAGACATAGGCTGGCTGAATGGATATACAACATGACCAGCATATATACTCTCTACACGAGACCCACCTCAGAACAAAATATCTACACAGGCTGAGAAAACAGATGGAAAAATATTCCAAGCAAACAGACATGAAAAAAAGCTGGGGTACCAACACTTATATTAGACAAAATAGATTTAAAAATAAAGGTCATAAAAGAGACAAAGTGGATCACTACGTAATATTTAAGGGAATAATCCAACAAGAGGCTATAACCCTTGTAAACATATATGCACCCAACACAGGATCACCTAAATATATAAGGAAAATCTTGAAAGACTTCAAGAAAGATACAGACAACTAATATGTCCCCTAGAGCAAGGGACATAAAAGAAAGAATAAACAAATAGGACTTCATCAAAATAAAAAGCTTCTGCATGGCTAAAGAAAACAGCATTAAAATAAAAAGAGAACCAACCATATGGGAAAACATGTTTGCAAATGATACTTTGGACAAGGGCTTGATTTCAAAATATATAAAGAACTCACACAACTCCACTCCAGGAAGACAAACAATCCAATTAAAAAATGGGCAAAGGACCTGAACAGACACTTCTCCAAACAGGACATAAAGAGGATCAGAGACGTATGAAAAGATGCTCAGCATCATTAGCCATCAGAGAGATGCAAATTAAAACCACAATGAGACATCACTTCACACCAGTGAGAATGCCATCATAAACAAATCAACAAACAACAAGTGCTGGAGAGGTTGTAGAGAAAACGAAAGCCTAGTACATTGTTGGTGGCAATGCAGATTGGTGAAGCCACTGTGGAAAATAGTATGGAACTTCCTCAGAAAACTAAAAACGGAACTGCCTTTTGATCCAGCAATCCCACTGCTGGGATTATACCCTAAGAATCCTGAAACACCAATTAAAAAGAAACTATGCACTGCAATGTTCATAGCAACACAATTTACAAAAACTAAGTTCTGGAAGCAACCTAAGTGCCCATCAGTAAATGACTGGATCAAAAAACTGTGGTACATTTACACAATGGAATACTACTCATAAGAAAGAAGTAACTCCAACCCTTCACAACAGCATGGATGGAACTGGAGAGCATTATGCTAAGTGAAATAAGCCAGGCAGTGAAAGAAAAATACCACATGATCTGACCTATAAGTAGAACCTAATCAACAAAACAAACAAGCAAGCAAAATACAACCAGAGACACTGAAATAAAGAACAAACTGACAGTAACCAGAGAGGAGCGGGGAGAAGGATAATAGGGGAAGGGCCATGAAGGAACATGCATAAAGGACATATGGGCAAAGCCAAAGGGGGTAGGTTTGAGGGTGGGAGGCAGGGATGGGTGGATTGGGGGGTGTGGTGGGTGAATATGGAGACAACTGTACTTGAACAACAATAAAAAAATCCTGATTATAAAAAAAAGATACAGACAGCAACATAGTCATCGTGGGGATTTTAACACCCCACTGTCTACAATGGATCTTCCAAACAAGGAATCAACAAGGATATTACGTCATTGAATGACACTCAAGATCAAATGGACTTAACTGATATATACCAAACCTTTCATCCCCAAAAAGCAAAATATAAATTCTTTTCAAATCACATGGAACATTTTCAAAGATAGACCACATGGCAGGACACAAAAAAGCCTCAACAAATTCAAGAAAATTGAAATCATATCAAGCATGTTCTGAGATCACAATGGCTTGAAACTAGAAACCAACCTCAAGGAAAAAACTCAAAAACATTCAAATACATGGACCTGAATAACATGTTATTAAGCAATGATTGGGTTAACAATGAGATCAAGGAAGAAATCAAAAAGTACCTGGAAACAAATGAAAATGAACACAGAAAACACCAAAACCTATGGGAACCACAAAGGCAGTGGGAGGGAAGTTCATAGCCATACAGGTCTACCTAAAGAAGATAGAAAAATCTCAAATAAACAACTTAACACTACATCTAAAAGAACTAGAGAAACAACCAAAAAAGCCCAGAACAAGTAGAAGGAAAGAAATAATCAAGATCAGAGCAGAATTAAACCACATAGAGACTAAAAACAACTCAAGGGATCAGTAAATCTAGGAGCTGGTTCTTTGAAAAGGTAAAGAAAACTGACAAACTTTTAAGCAGACCCATCAAGAAAAAAAGAGAGAGGACTCAAATAAATAAAATAGTAAATGAAGAGGATAAATTACAACCGATACCACAGAAATACAAAGGATTGTAAGAAATTACTATGCACAACTATATGCCAAGAAATTGGACAACCTGGGCAAAATGGACATTTTCTAGAAACATATAATGTTCCAAAACTGAATCAAGAGAAGCAGAACGCCTGAACAGACTAATAACAGCCAGTGAATAGGAGCAGTAATAAAAAAACTCCAGGCACACAAAAGCCCTGAACCAGATGGCTTCACAGGTGAATTTTACCAAACATTTAAAAAAGAACTAATTCCTATCTCCTCAATCTATTCCAAAAAATTCAAGAAAAGGGAAGACTCCCAAATTCTTTTTATGAGGCCAGTATCATCCTAATTCCAAAACCAGGTAAAGATACAACAAAGGCCCTGGCTGGTGTAGCTCAGTGGATTGAGTGAGGGCTGAGAACCCGGGGTCCCGGTTTGATTCCCAGTCAGGGCACATGCCTGGGTTGTGGGCCGGGTCCCCAGTGAGGGCCATGTGAGAGGCAACCATACATTGCTGTTTCTCTCCCTCTCTTTCTCCTTCCCTTCCCCTCTCTCTAAAAATAAATAAATAAATAAAATCTTAAAAAAAAAAAAGATACAACAAAGAAAGAAAACTATAGGCCAATACCTCTGATGAACATAGATGCTAACATCCTCAACAAAATATTGGCAAACTGTATCCAGCAATACATTAAAAGATCATATACCATGATCAAGTGGGATTCATCCCAGAGATACAAGGATGGTACAATATTCACAAATAAATAAATGTAATACACCACATAAAATGAAGGACAAAAATCACATGATCATATCAAAGGGTTCTGAAAAACAACTTGATAAAATCCAGCACACATTTATGATAAAAGCATTCAGCAAAGTGGGACTAAAGGGAGCATATCAACATCATAAGGCCATACATGAGAAACATACAGCCAACATTATACTCAACAGGCAAAAACTAAAAGATTTCCACTGATGATCAGGAAAAAGACAAGGGTGTCCACTCGTATTCAACATAGTACTGGAAATTTTAGTCACAGTGATAAGACAAGAAAAAGATATAAAAGACATCCAAATTGGAAAAGAGGAAGTAAAACTGTCATTATTTGCAGATGACATGATAGCATGTATAGAAGACCTTATAGTATTCACAAAAAAAACTACTCAACCTAATAATTGAATTTGGCAAAATAGCAGGATACAAAGTCAGTATGCAGAAATCTATAGCATTTTTGTATACCAAGAATGAAATATTAGAAAGAAAAATTAGGGGAAATATCCTATTTACTATAGTAGGAAGAATAATAAAATACCTGGGAATAAATTTAACCAAGGAGATAAAAGACCTGCGCTCAGAAAACTAAAGAACACTGAAGAAAGAAATTATAAAGATAGAAATAAATGGAAGCACATACTGTGTTTGTGTATTAGAAGAATTAACATCATTAAAATTTCTATACTACCCAAAGCAATCTATAGATTCGATGCAATTCCTATTAAAATACCAATGGCATATTTCACAGATGTAGAACATATATTTCAAAAATCTATATTAAACCAAAAAACACCCCAAATAGCCTCAACAATCTTGAGAAAGAATAAAGTAGGAGGGATCACAATACCTGATATCAAACTATATTTATTACAAGGCCACTGTAATAAAAAAAAAATCTGGTACTGGCATAAGAAGAGACACATAGATCAATGGAACAGAACAGAGAGCCCAGAAATAAATCCATATCTCTACGGTCAATTAATATTTGACAAAGGGGGCCTGAGCATACAATGGAGTAAAAATAGCCTCTTCAATAAATGGTGTTGGGTCAACTGGTCACCAGAATAAATTCAAAATGGATAAAAGGCTTAAATATAAGTTGTGACAACATAAAAGTTCTAGAGGAAAACATAGGCAGTAAAAGTTCAGATAACCCACACAGCAATATTTTGTCACTATATCTCCTAGGAAAAGGGAAAAAATAAACAAATTGGACTATAACAAACTAAAAACTTTTGCACAGCTAAAGAAACCATCATAAAATGAAAAGGGAACCGACCATATGGGAGAACATATTTGCCAATGATACATCAGACAATGGTTGATCTCCAAAACATATAAAGAACTCATACAGCTCAAACCAGGTAGACAACCAATTAAAAATGGGCAAAAGACCTGAACAGACACTTCTCCAAGAACATACGGATGGCCAATAGACATCTGAAAAGATGCTCAACATCACTAGTCATCAGAAAGATGCAAATTAAAACCAAAATGAGATATCACCTCACACCTGTCAGAATGGCCATCACTAATAACTACAAACAAGAAGTGCTGACAAGAATACAGAGAAAAGGGAACCCACTGCACAATTGGTGTGGTAAACAGTAAGGAATTTCCTCACAAAACTAAAAATGGAACTGCCTTTTGGTCCAGCAATTCTGCTGGATCACTAAGACAGCATCTTCTTTACGCTCTTGATGCCTTTTAGGCTCCTAGCACATGGCTTGGAGAATCTGAAAAGACAACAGGATTAATTTATTCTTTTACCATGTGGATTTTTAATAAGTAGCTCCATAAGTGCAAAGGTAGACTTCCTAAAGATTATTCACAAAATATTAATTATAGAACTACAACATTTTTAAGTCTGATCAGTTTTGTGTTATAATACTATACTGTCAAAGTGGCCTTTGGGGATATTTTTAGCTTAGGAAGACTACTCATGATTTCCCAAGAATTTTATTCCAAGCAGGTCTGTAGAATTTCTCAGTGAATATTAAACATTCAGATAGCTTCATTGCTAGCAATTAAGACCCATATTTATAAATATCCTCAAAAACTCATGAAAACATTTGTATCTTGGAACTCCCAAGAGTGAAATAATAATCAGAAAATCACCGTTTTTAGAAATTGAGCACGGTGTTTCTCAAAGTGTGGTCAAAGGATCACATATACTAGAACCAACTGGGCAGGGGCAGGCTGGTGGGAGTGTTGCTTGTTAAAAACAGATTCTTGGACACTTTCCCAGATCTAATAAATCCGGATCTCAAGGAATAGGGGACATTAATTCACATTTTAAATAAGATGTCCAGGTAATTCTTATATACCCTAATACCTCTGAACCACTTAGCTACTTGAACCAACTCTTGCTATCACAAAGCCATAAAAAAAATAGGATCCTCACCGGTCATTGCATGTATAAAATACAAAAAAGAATAATCAAGGAACAAATATCTAAAATGAAAAAGGAGGCAAGGTGGAAGCTCTCCTGCATTACAGTCTGGCAGAATTTAGATTCCAGTGTAGACTGCAGTTCTCCACCTACAAGCAGTATTACCCATTACTTGTACCTACACTGAAGATACCAGTATCTTTTCTGTCCTTCAACTTGAAACACAGCATACTCTAAGAGGAATGCCATCTCTACATAAAGATTAAAGGATGTTCTGGCATGCGATGAAGTTTTCACTCATTCTTTAAGATTTTATTTATTTATTTTCAGAGAGAGGAGAAGGGAGGGAGAAAGAGCAATGTATGGTTGCCTCTCACATGGCCCTCACTGGGGACCTGGCCCGCAACCCAGGCATGTGCCCCGACTGGGAATCGAACCGGGAACCTCTGGTTCCCAGCCTGCACTCAATCCACTGAGCTACACCAGCGGGGCCAGTTTTCACTCATTCTTTCTCAAAATTGTGACTTTGTCACCAAAATCAGGCAAAGTGGTTCTCAACCACTTTGAATTGCTTGGGCCAGTGGTTCTCAAACTTGATTTGCATTTAGAATCGCCTGAAGAACTTGTTAAAACAGACTACTGGCACTGCTGGTCCAGAGACCAGACTTTGAAAACCACAGGCTGTCTAACTGTGGTGTCCTCCCAACCAGCGCTATTTACAATTCACTGTGGAGTTCAGCGATGCTAAACAATGGTTCTACCTGGCAAGTGCCCTAACCACAAGCTGTATGGCGCAGGCGGTAAACACAAGGCCCGCAGGCCAAATCCGGCCCAGCACCTTGTTCCCACCTGGCGGCAGCGATCAGGCGGCAGCGATCAGGCGGCAGCGCTGTGCTCTCGCTTAACTGTTAAGGAGTAGTTACATTATACAGTCCTAAAATTACATTCGGCCCTTTGAAGGCAACCGTGAGGCTGATGTGGCCCCGGTGAAAATGAGTTTGACATCCCTGCTGTATAGCTTCCTGTACAGGAATCTTGCTGCTTGGTATCTTCAAGAAGTTCCCATTCTTCAAAACTTTTAGTACAGGTGATAAACTTGTCTTTTCTCGGCAACTGCGAGGATAAACACCCTTCCTTTCTCTCCCCAAATTCCTACCCCCTGTCTGACCCTGCAGCACCCACTTCCCACCCTGCATGGACAACCCTTCTGTCCTCTATAGGATACTACATACTTAGAAAGGGCAAGAGGTCCCTCTGTTCCTGTCTTAGGGAACTACACTTCCTTTAACAGGAAATCAAGACAGGTTCCCACCAGTTTATTTGACGATTGTTACAGGGCTGATTCCAACAAGGATAATTCCACTACTTTTTAAAACACTATAGGAGGAAAGGACAAGTTCAGGAAACTGATGTTAGAAAATGTTAGAAAAAGAGTAGAGAAACACTTAGTGGACAAAGTAAGGAAATAAACATCCAGAGAGTCTTAGTTCTGGTTTCATTTCAGAAACTCTTAGGCTCTGTAACTATGGGCTATTTTCTCTCTCTCCCAAAACTACCTGCTCAGTGCCAACAACCTTCACTTTTCACCCCACTCAGCAAACAATGGTTCATTCTTGACATTTACATTACTTACATCGACAACATATCTGAAATATTTAATTTCCATAGTCTAATTTCAGAACACGACTGCCTGTTCTCTCTACTCTTTCTTTTGCTTACTCTCCAACTCTTTTACTTATTTCATTGAAACTCATTCTTCAATCCATCTGATTCAGGACTGCAGGGCAGTGTTTCCAGTTGAGGGTGAGTTTGTCCCTCAGAGGACATTTGGTGATGTCTGGAGACATTTCTCATTGTCACAGATGGAGGCACCAGCTACTGGCATCTGGTAGGTACAGGTCAGGGATGCTAAACATCCTACAATGCACAGGAGAAACAATTAGTAACGTGTCTGAAGCTGAGAATCCCTGCTCTGTGGCCTTCCTTACATACTGTGGTTCATTTCTTCAATCACTCTTAGAACATTTAACCTCAATTTTCTTGTTCACCCTTCTGACACACCTGCTCTATAAAACCCTACCCTCAGCCAATTGAATCATCCACATTTTCTACTTCTACACTTGGTGTACTGAGCTCAACAAAAGTTAAGTAAACAAATAAATATTACACAACCACAAAAATGGCTGACATTACACATTTACAGATTCCAACCTCAGTGCAACTCTCAGCAGTACCAGGCAGGCAATCCTTCTTGTCTCTCTCTAGTCACCCCCTCAACTCCTAATCTTTCAGTGACTATTTTAAACTTCTACCTCTCCCCTCAATCCCCAGCCCACCAAATCAACACTTGTATCAGCAAATTTACCTGCTTCACTTAAGATATTTTGCTGCCATCAGACAAGAACTTCCACATATTCTTTCCCTACACTATGAATTTATTTACATTTATCCTTGCCATTCTTCCTATCCCTTCTAGGAGAGTCGCAGAAGTGTCCCTCCTGTCCCACTACACCCTGATAATCGCCTTTGCTCTTCTCTTGCTGGCCTTCCCTGGGACTTTGCTTCACCAACCATCCAGCCCTCTAAGTCCTCTATCTCAACTTCTTCCTCTTTACCAGCTCTTTTCACCTCAGAAATAAGTGAATGTTTTAATCTCTTCTTAGGGGAAAAGAAACAAAAATGAACAAAAACCCTACCCCAATTCCACATCTCCCTCCACCTCTTCTCTCTCTCCACAGAGCCAAATTCCTTAAAAGAACTGTCTTCACTTCCTATTCCCATGACTCTGTCTCCCTTTCAGTCCCATTACTCACTGCTCACACTCCTACTATGCCACTACAACTCCATAGTTAGGAAGCAAATGATTTCCTAGTTATCAACTTTATTGTGTTCTTTTAGCCTTATTTTTGGAGCATTAACACAAATTACCATGCTCTCCTCAAAATTCTCTCCTCTTTTGGTATTTGCGATACCATTCTCTCCTCTGCGTCCTCCTACCTCTTTCGTCCTTCCTCTTCCCACATCCTAGATGTTGGTGTGTTCTGTAGCTCTACCTTCAGTCTGTCTCACTTATCTGTTCAATCCATGCTCTGTCCATTTCAAATTCATATACCCTGCTCTGATCTCATCTAAGTTTTGCTGGTAAATGACACTACCATCTTACCCAGTTACCCAAGGAAGAATCCTGAGGATCATCCCTGATTTCTTACTTTCAACCTACACATAAACAACTGCAAAGTCCTATCAATTTAAACTAGGAATCTCTAGGGTCCTTCATATCTGGCCATTCTCTCTGCAACCTATCTAATTCAGGTCATTATCTCTCACCCAGAACATACTATTACAAGAAGAATGATAATAAAGTACATATGATTCAGGTGAGGATAAAAAAAAGCACACGAGTTAAAAAACTTAAGAGTCCCCTTTCACAAATAAAGATTTTACACCAATATGAAGTATGATTCAAAAGAACAGAACATTGGCATTCTTTCTTTAAAAAATGGATTATAACACTTTATGAATAGAGGCAAATCATTTAAACATCCCAGACTTCAGACTCCCAACCGCTGAATGAAGAATAAAAGAGATTTAATGAAGGATCCTTTCAATACTAACACTCATTCTGTAGTTCTATTTCTACCAGACATCACTCAAACAGTTCATACCGCCAAATACACACCACACTTGCTACATACACAAGATATTATTGGTGCCAAAAGAAACAGGCTGATATGTTGATATGTCTCCTTTGCTGCCATAATATATCAGGCATATCCTGATTCCCATCAGTTTCAAAAACTAAACCTTCAGTTGCAAGTGTCAAAGAAAATGTAAGCCAAAAAAAAAGAAAAAAGAAAAGGAAAGAAAAATCATAATAAAATTGATTATATATATAAATGCTATCTCAAAATTATTGTTTCGAAAATCAAGCAACATAGAGTAATGCGGTAGTAACAAAATGAGTGTGCCATAAACTAGTGTGACAGTCAATAACAAAATTAGAATAAAAAGCTCTTTCTGCCCACAGAACAGTAGTGAGGGAATTGTCCAATATTCTAAAGTCGAGCACCCATACAATCTATACGCAATATGAGATCACTAAAATTTCAGGAAATGTTTTTGAAAAACAAGGCTGTCAGAGAAAGATGATATAAACTAAGCTGTGAAAACGTAGCCTAAATTCCATTAATATGCTATCTACCCAATCAAAGGAGAGCCACCTGTTACCCTTTTGACAGTTTGGGTTCAGTTGCTCTTCTATTGCCTACTAAGCTCAGAAGTAAGGTTCTGTGTTAAAGATCACATGGGAGGAGAGTGTAGCAGGTGAAACAACTTACATCGCAAAGCTAATACTGACTTAAGAGTCAACTCAAAACTTAGCATAAATCAACTCCGGAGCCACACAGCCCGGGTTCAAATCACAATTTCCCCACATATCAGCTTCATAATTTTAACAATTAATTTAATTTCTCTTTGCCTCAGTTTCTTCATCTGTAAAACTGAACAATGATAGCACCTACTTCACAGGTAAAGTGTTTAGAACAATGCCTGGCATATTGTAACACTAAAGAAATGCTAAGTAATGTTATCATTATTTTATTCTTACTATTTTTAGACTAAATATTAAATGAGAAGAAAAATAACACTGTAATGCATGCTCGAGTTCCAGTTTAACATTGTTTACAGGCATTTTGTTCATAGTTCAGTAACAATGGTATTTCAGTAGACAGCTCCATTTCTATCCTCCAGTAGCTCACAGTCAAATCAAATCACCAAGTATTAAATACCACAAGAAATGAGAAGTATAGAGTCATAACTCACATAAAAACAGACACATAGATGAATGGAACAGAGTAAAGAACCCAGAAATATACACACAGATATAAAGTCAATTAATTTATGACGAAGGAGTCAAGAATATACAATGGGGAAAGGGCAATCTCTTCAACAAATGATGATGGGAAAATAGGACAGCCACATGCAAAAGAATGAAAATGGACACTATTTGACACCTTAAAAAAATTACTCAAAATAAAGACCTGAACATAAGACCTGAAACCATAAAACTCCTAGAAGAAAACCTACATGGTAAACTCCTTGATGAAAGTCTTCGAGTTTTTGATTTTTTAAACTGACACCAAAAGCAAAAGCAACAAAAGAAGAAAAAAAAAAAGAAGTGCGGCTACTCAAACTAAAAAGCACAGCAAAGAAAACCATCAACAAAATGAAAAAGCAACCTACTGAATGGGGAGAAACTATTTGCAAAGCATGTAAGGGGTTACTATCGAAAACATATAAATAACTCATAGAAATCAAAAGTAAAAAAAAAAAAAGATAAAAAATGGGCAAGTATCAAGAGACATTTTTCCAAAGAAGATATATAGATTGTCACCAGGCACATGAAAAGATATGCTCAGCATCACTAATCATCAGGGAAATGCAAATCAAAACCACAATGAGATGCCACCTCACATCTGTTAGAATGACTTAGACTAGAAATAATAAGTGTTGTGAGGATGTGGAGAAAAGGGAACCACTGTGCACCGTGGTGAGAATGTAAACTGCTGCAGCCACTATGGAAAATAGTATGGAGGTCCCTCATAAAACTAAAAATACTACCGTACGATCCAGCAATTTCACTTGTGTATATTTATCCAAAGAACAGGAAAACCACGCCATGTTCATTGCAGCACTATTTACAACAGCCAAGATGCTGAAAAAACCTAAGTGCCCACTGATGGATGAATGGGTTAAAAAATTGTGATTATATATAAATATATACATTCCACTGATGGATGAATAAAAAAACTATGTATCACAATTTCTTTATATATACAATGGAATATTATTCAGCCATACAAAGACTGACATCTTGCCATTTGCAACAACATGGATGGACCTCAAGGGAATTATGCTAAGACAGCGAAAGACAAATACCATCTCAATACGTGGAATCTAAAAATAAATAATTTTTTTAAAAAAACAAACTCATAGTACATTGGTGGCAACCAGTGGCAGGGGGTGGGAGCCAGAAGAAATAGGTGAACTATGTGTGATTTTTTTTTGTTTAGTTTAGTTTAAATAAATTTAAAAATAAATAAGGAAAAATTTTAAAGAATAATTCAAATGCACCAAAAGTATAACATATGGTATATACATACAATGAAATATTAATGATCCATAAAAAGAAATTCTGATATACACTACAACATGGATAAATCTTGAATACATGCTAAGTGAAATAAACCAGACACAAAAGGGATAGCACAAGCTCCCACCTACATGTGGTACTTAGAATAGGGAAATTCAGAGACAAAAATAGAATAGGGGTTAACAGGGGCTGGAGCAGGAAGGAGACGAGGAGAGAAGGTGAGGGGTAAGGGGATTTATTGTTTAATGGGTATGGAGTTTTTACTTGGAATAATTAAAAATTTTGGAAATGGAAAATAGTGATAATTAAACAACATTGTGAATGTGCTTAGTGCCAATGAATTGTACATTTAAAAATGGTTAAAATAGTAAATTACCACAACAAAACATCTTAACATCATAAAAAATACAGCCTATATTTTCAACAGTAAGTTTTAACCTTAATGGTATTAAAATAAAGGATAGATTACTTATTCTCAAGTTCCTCACTATGGACACCAAAGGAGCCAGGATCAACTCTCAGTTGGCTTTGGTTTAAAATGTACTCTTGAAGCCCTGGCTGATGTAGCTCAGTGGATTGAGCGCGGGCTGGGAACCAAAGAGTCCCGGTTCAATTCCCAGTCAGGGCACATGCCTGGGTTGCAGGCCAGGTCCCCAGTGAGGGCCATGTGAGAGGCAACCATACATTGCTGTTTCTCTCCCTCTCTTTCTCCCTCCCTTCCCCTCTCTAAAAATAAATAAATAAAATCTTTAAAAAAAATAAAAAAATGTACTCTTGAAATGAGTACATGCCTTGCAAATTTCATAAGGAATATTATTTCACTTTGTTGATAAAGTCCTTTTTTTTTTTTAGCTCCTTGAAGGGAGACAGAAAAGGAAAGAGAAATATGCTGAAGAGATACCTTTATGAATGGCACGTGTTGAATGGTGGTTTTATAAGGAGGTACTTGTCCACAGTGAACCATAACATGAGTGCAAAAGTGCACCGGTGCAGGGCACCATAAGTGGATGTGTACACAACAGACATTCGACTCAAAGTAGAGAAGGTTTCCATCTATTGGTAAACCATAATTTAAACCACTGTAATATGCCCCAAATTCAAAACAGAAATTAAAAGTCCATTATTTTGATACACATAGAAAAGTGAAATATTTGAAATATCTACCCCAAATATTCCAAGAAAAAGGTTTATTGCAGTACTAAAATGATGAAAGAACTTAATAAATCAACATTTTCCTAAAATGGCTTAAGGGATTCCAGTTAAAATAATGTAATTCTCTAGTACACTGGTAATTATCATGTATCAAATATCCTTCAAGAAATAACAATTTTCAAAGAAGTAGAATACAATTTTCAAAGAATCTATGGTCAAAACCAAACTAATAATACCAGAATGGGGCAAAAGCAGGTTTACAGTTGATCATATGCAAAATAGTACAATAATTAATAAATAATAACACAAGAATAAACTGTTTCACATACAACTGTAAACCTTTCGCCCCGCCCTATATCAGCAAACACATATGTGGCTGTTAAAATAAGCCTGGTTTTGTTCTTAAAATAAGCTCTTTACATATACTAACTCATTTTATCTTCAGAACAATCTCCTGACGAAAGTATTATTTCTATTTCACAAATATGGAAACTGAGGTGTAGAAGGGTCAACTACCTCACCCCAGACCACTGTCTTGCCATACTCGGTTAAGCAAGGAATTAAATCCTGGAGGTGTGGTTTCCCAGTCCCTGCTTTTAATTGCAGTGGTTTACTATCTCATGGTGACATTAAGGAATGGACATCAAGTATAGGCAAACTCAAAATACAAAACAGTTTGGGGGTCGAATATAATAAAAGCTTTTAGGAAATCATCATACTACAACCAAGTACAATAAATGATTCACAATGACTGCTCTGAGACATAGGGAAAATTAAAATATGTTCAGTATACTTAGGGTTTTAAGAAGAAATTGTTTAGTACACTTAAAATTTCTTGATCCAAAACAGTCATAATACTTTTTTTAAAAGTACGTTAAAAAAAAGGTTTGAACTCATACACAAACATGAACTTAAAGCCTGGGTCCAACACTTAGTTATTATGAATATTATATGAAGATTATGAATAATTTCACATGACTGAGCCTCAGTTTCCTTCTACGCAAATTGAGGATAACAATTCCTAACTCACAATGTTGTGTGAGCTAAGGAGAAAACACGTGCGAAGTGTTGAATACAGTCCCTGGGATACAGCAGATTGGCAACAGTGAGTGACTACTATTACTCTGTAAACATTCTTCTTTGTCCACTAAACATGAGAAACAAACTTACCAATTAGCAAGTCATTTGGGAGGATTTGCAGAATTGTATTAAGTACATATGCCCTATTCAAAAATAAAGTGTACTAAAGTACAAGAAAATACAAAATCAAACCATCAATGAGATAAAAGAGTTCAGAATCCTTCTGGTTGGTTTTGTAATAACCTGTATTCCTTTACGAACAATATGAATCCTACCGGTTTTTGTTTGTTTTAGCGGTCTAAATATTTCTCCTAGGGTTCAGTTTCTTATTTATTTTGATAGTTACCTTTGCAGGCATAATTGTCATCAGTGCTTGGAAACCAAAAAGAAATCCAGGAACAAGGAGCTTTTTTTTTCTTTTCTTTTTTTTTAATGAAGTGCTATAGCTATTCTTATCTCAACAGGTGATTGGACCCATGTTGGTCATTTATCCCAACAGATTTTCACATTGCTGCTCCATCCCGTTACTCAACAAATACATGCATTACTGAGCAAAACTCCAGACTGACAGAGAACGAATGCTCTTCAGGCACACCGAAACTCAAAACTTGATGCTCTCTGTAAGGATCCTTGGGGGAAGGGGCTGGGTGGTGGTGGATGGGTTTCTCTGCATTTGGAAACAAACAGAATTGGGAACAGTTTCGTCTCCTTACACAAGACTGGAGATGAACCTGCGGGGCTAGGAGCGGAGAGGTGAGGTGAGGTGGGCCTGGAGGCGAGAGGAAGGAGGTGGTAACTGCAGGCTGAGGAAGGGTCTGGTCTGTGCCACTGGGGAGAGTCTCAGAGCCCATCACCACCCTGAGAACCGAGGCGGAGAGACGTGGCCGCTTAGCCCAGTCCCCAGGACAGGTTCAGTTTCTAGGAGTCTGGGACGAATGAGAGAGAATGGGGACCCCGAGACCGAAGAAAGATAAGAGTAGCGGCGAGCTCCCGTTCGCCTTCAGAACGGGATGTTACTGCGCCCACAGCCAACCCGGGGCGGGAGACGAAGAAAGCAGGGATCCATCAAGGACCACACAGGTTACCTGTCTCAGCTGCCTGCCCCACGGTCTCCACTTCCGCAGACTCAGGGTTACTACGGGCTACCGGGGCACGCATCTAGTGACGTCATCCACGCGCGCCGGGACCGCGGTAGGCCTGTCCCGCCCCTGGGGAAGCTCCGGAATGAGTCGCCCGCGTCGGGGGAATGTGCGCAGGCGCGGACAGGGACGACTTGAACAGCTTGGCTGGGTTCTCCTAGGGTGGCCCTGTTACCCAACAAACTACTCCTAATGGCAAAATTTTGTTGGCACTTAAGGAAAAAAAGTTATTGAAATATAAAAGTGCACTTTTTATTCCTTTTTTTTTTTAACTCCACTTCTGCTGTGTATGACTTGTTTTCGTATTCATTTCACTACAGTTTATTCAAGTCCTCTATGTCCCAGGCAAGCCCTGGTACAGAATAGGGAATACACCAGTGAGCAAAACACTCCTGGATATTACTTTCTAGTTGAGATAGCAAACACTGAGTGTCTCAACAAAAACATATACTTTTTAGAGATCATAGTGCATGGTAGAAAAATAAGTTGCTGAAAAACTAAAGGAGGAAGAGTGCCCCTTTAGTCTGAGATGCCAAGGAAGAGCCCTCTGAAGAGGTTCGTTGAGGACAGAAGAAGACAGCTCTGCAAAGTTCTGGAGAAACAGGAACTAATAGAACGATGTATATGTTCAAAAGTTACAGGGATAGGACAGAATGTGGTGCCCTTGAGACAGTGACAAAGTAGGCTAGGGGAAGAATAGAAGATGATATCAACAAGGCAAGGAGAGTTCTCATCTTGCAGAGACTTTCTAGGTCATTGTAAGGGGAATGATTTTCTTTTAAGTGTAATGGGAAGCCAGTGAAGAGTTTTAAACATGTGAGTGACAAGATCTGGTTTTATAAGATCAGCCTGGCTGCTGTGCATGTAAGAAGTATGGGGATATAAAAAAGGATGGAAAGGAAAACATTGCTTTTGCAATGATCAAAATGATGGAGATAAATGGACAAATATTGATATAAGGAAAAAGTTGGAGGTAGATATAACAGATTTGGAGATGGATTAGATAAGGGCGGTGAAAAATGACTCCTAAATTTTGGGCTTGAGCACATAACTGAATAACATAGCTAAAACAATTTCTAATACTTCACACGATTTGTTTCTCCTCCTTTCGACACTGATCCCTTTGCTTCTTTGTTACCAAGCCCTCTTGTTTCTCCTCTTCACCTTTCTGACCATCACCCCTCAGTTACTGTCAAGGGGCTACTTTTTCTTTTCTTTGTCCTCAGCCTTCTCCCCTTGATCTTCTTATGCTACACCAGAAGTTGCAAATTCAAAATCCTTCAGCACCCAAGGAGTGAACACAAAGGAGGGAAGCTTGAGGATAGAGACTATGGAGAACTGGAGCTCATGGTCTCCCTACTCAGCTCTAGTTGATTTTTGCCAACAGGTAATGGTAGCCCAGTGATTTCATATCCTCTCATTTTTAAAGAGAAATCAATATACAGACACATGAACTCTCCAAAAAATAAATGTTGGACACTAATTAGAATTTTGCTAAACTTTTGTTTTGGACCAAACAAAACACATATGCAGGCCACAACTTTGCCTCCTTGGTGAATATTTTCCCAGAGTGGGGACTGTCTACTCTTGTTTGACTACCACCTGTAAGCTGATAACTATCAAGTCTATCTCTGCACCCAAAGCTTTAAAAATTTCTTATTTAAATATTCAAATTCTACTTAGATGTCCAATTGGTGTCTCAGACTTGCCATTGAAAACTGATTTCATTATCTACCCTTTTCCTCAAACATAACCTATTCAAATAGTCCCTGTCTCAGTTAACGGCACAAACATCCACCCAATCACCCCAGACTGAAATTCAGAATCATCCCAAACTCATCCCTTTTCCTTGTCCCACAATCCTATCAAACATGTTCTGACCTTGATCTCTCAAAAGATCTGTCACTTCTGCCCATCACCTTAATCCTTACTAATCACTGTCCTTGCTTAAGCATTCTTTCTTTGGGCTCTCTTTCCACACCTTAGTTTTCTACCTGTAAAATAACAGGATTAAATGAGATGATTCCTAACATCTGTCCTATTGCTAAAATTCTGTTTTATAGAGCCACCAAACATGTCAGAATAGCTGCCTAGAATTGTTTGTGGGGTTCTATTTTTTTGGCCTCGCTATTTTAATGCCAAGGATGTTGTGACCTGATTGACACAGAAAACTGGACTTCATAGAAATAATCAGTACAAAATGAGATTAACAGTGGCTAAAATCAGATACAGTTTTGTTATAGAGTAAAAACTGACTGAAAAATAACTACTAATTAGTAATATTGAAAACAGAAAAAAGAGGAAAATGGTAAAAATATATCATCTATCAAAAGTTAATGAAAAAAACTTAATTTTCTTGACAAAATCTGATCTACAATGTATGTGTAGAAAGATATTGGTCTTGGTTAATTAACCATAAAAGAAAACTCATATTGTCAGAAGCCTTAATAGCTATAATTTGTCATGAAGATAAAAAATAATACTGAAATATAACATCAGTGTAAGGGTTACATATAAAAATCTGGAACTGATTCCAGTGAAAATAACTTTAGTAAAATGGAAAAAAATGAGAAATGGTTTAACTGTAGTATAAAATTAATCATGGCATTAAATTAACATTATGAGATTTTCTCCAGGGAAAAACTCTTTTATTTAATAAAAGTTTCAAATAAAAATTTAATACTTAAGAACTTCCAGCCTGGAGGTGTAGGTAGATACATCTTGCCTCTATGCACAACCAAAAGAAGGACAACAACAAATTTAAAAACAAAAAACAACTAGAACTGCCACAAAATTGAACTGGAAATACAGCAACCAAGAAGTTAAAGAAGAATCATTCATCCAGACTGGTGGGAGGGGCAGAGACGGGAAGCCAGGGCAGAGAAGGCATGCAGCAAGGCAACAGACTGGGAAGTCTCACATTCCCAGGTAGATAAACAAAGAGGAACAACTGGGGAGTGAGACAGGCTATATAACCCAGGGTTCTAGTGTGGGAAACTAAAACCTCAAACCCTCTGGCTGTAAAAACTTGTGGGGTTTACAGTGGTAAGAGAAACTCCCAGCCTCACAGGAGCATTTGTTGGAGAGACCATGGGGTCCAAGAACATACACAAGCCCACTCACCCAGGAATCAGCACCAGATGGGCCTAATTTGCTTGTGAGTAGCGGGGAAAGTAACTGAAAGCAGGGAGAGAGCTGAGCAAGCGACATTGTTCCTTCTCTAATCTCTTCCCCCATATACAGCACCACAACTGAGCGAAGTGGGTTGCCCTACCCTGGCAAACACCTACAGCTCCAACCTTACAAACCCTTGGTAATAGGAGCACCAAGACAAAGAAATATGGCCCAAATGAAAGAACAAATCAGAACTCCAGAAAAAGAACTAAGCAACAAGGAGATAGCCAGCCTATCAGATGCAGAGTTCAAAACACTGGTAATCAGGATGCTCACAGAAACAATTGTGTATGGACACAAAACAAAGAAGTGAAGGTTATACAAAGTTAAATAAAGAAAAATATACAGGAAACCAACAGTGAAGGGAAAGAAACCTGAACTCAAGTCAATGATTTGGGACAGCAGGAAGAAATAAACATTCAACCAGAAAGGAATGAAGAAACAAGAATTCAAAAAAGATCAGGAGAGGCTTAGGAACCCCTGAGACAATTATAAATTTTCCAGCATCCAAATCATAGGGGTGTCAGAAGGAAAAGAACAAGAGCAAGAAGTTGAAAACTTTTTGAAAAAATAACAAAGGAGAACTTCCCCAATCTGGCCAAGGAAATAGATTTCCTGGAAGTCTAGGAAGCTCAGAGAGTCCCAAAGAAATTGGACCCAAGGAGGAACACACCAAGACATATCATAATTAAGTTACCCAAGATTAAAGTTAAGGAGAGAATATTAAAAGCAGCAAGAGAAAAGGAGACAATTACCTACAAAGGAGTTCCCATAAGATTGTCAGCTGATTTCTCAAAAGAAACCTTATAGCAAGAAGGGGCTGGAAAGAACTTTATCAAGTCATGAAAGGTAAGGACCTACATCCAAGAATACTCTATCCAGCAAAACTTTCATTTAGAATGGAAGGGCAGATAAAGTGCTTCTCAGATAAGGTCAAGTTCAAAGAGTTCATCATCACCCAGCCTTTATTATAAGAAATGTTAAAGGGATTTATATAAGGCATGGAAGGATATCAATAGGGGTGTGGGGGGGGGGAGTAAAAAGTACAGAGAATAAGTAGCATAAATGGTAGGTAGAAAACAGATAGGGGAAGGTTAAGAATAGTATAGGAAATGTAGAAGCCAAAGAATTTATGTGTATGACCCATGGACAAAAGCTAAAAGGCAGGGAATGGGGGGGTGTGTGGGGTGGAGGGGAATAAAAGGGGGAAATGGGACAACTGTAATAGCATAATCAATAAAATATATTTAAATAAATAGAAACTGCAAAAAAAGATATAGAATTGGCTTTTGATGAGATAAGTATGGCAGGATATTAATTTGTGGGTTTTTTCTTAGTGCTGTAGAAATAAATGTCTCTTTCTTATCCCAAGAAATCTTTGTGTTCTGCATTTTACTGGCTTGGCCAAAAAGTCCGTTTAGTTTCTTCTGTAAGATGAAAGACATATCTTTCATTTTCACCAATAACTTTATAGATTTGGGTATTTTGAGTATGTTTAGCTATCTCCCAATATTGGCTTATAGTGGGTAGAGGCCAGGGATGCTGCTAAAACATCTTCCAATGCATAAGACAGCCCCATAGCAAACAAATATTTGGCCAAAGTGTCAGTAGTACCAAGAAACTTCACAAACTATCTTTGGTACATTCAATCAGTTACACCACCTTCTCCATACACTGCACAAACCTCTTTTTGCATTTCAGTTGTTTTTACCTTTCTTGAAATGACAAAACATAATACATTGAAAATATTGCATATTTTTTCCATCTTCAGTATTAAAATGATGGCACAAAAATTCACCAATTTTGATATGCTTTTTTAAATGCACACTGACAGGACAGCTGTCACAATACAATCTTAACAAAATTGTTTCAAATGAAGTTGAAGACAATTAAGCACTGCTAGAGCCATCACATGGGAAAAAACTAAACAATTTTTGGTTAACCCAATAACTCCCTAATGCAGGAATGAGTTTTGCATTAAGAAGTTGCAGTTTAAGGCACCTGGAAGTCAACTCCCTCTCATCCAGGGAGGATATGGATGAAGGGAGGGTTGACCCAAGGAGGGAGAAGTGTGGGAACCTTACCCTGAAGAGGAGAGATACCAGTGGTGGAAGGTCAGGTTAGCCTGTGGATGTGAGGGCTGAGAAGCATTCAGCAGGGAAAGCATATGCAAAGATCCTGTGGTGGGTGGATATTTAATACATGCAAGGAACTTGCAGAAGAGAGGAGGAGCAAGGTGGGAGAGAAGGTTTAAGTAATAAGGAGAAATCAAGCTTTACAGGGTCTTGTTGGTCTTTTTCCTGAGAGCAATGGGAAACCATTGAAGAATTTTAAGCAGGAGAGTGATACAATCACTTTTGCATTGCAGCTACTTTATCTTTACAGAAGTTCTACAAGGTAAGTATGGCAGCCACATGGAGGAGATAGCTTGGGGGATTTGGAACCCTGTATTTTCCAGCAGCCACCCAAAATAAACATGCATTTTTATAAGACAAAAAGAACAGCGTATTTACTATGGAAATGCAGCTTCTAGACAAGGCCTTAAGCAGTCCTTCCTAACACCTCTGCATCTGGATCCACCACGAAGTGTGTACCATCATTATTCACCCAGATGAAGAAATTGAGGTTTAGAGCAATTAACTAACTTGTCCGAGACCAAACAGCTAGCAAGGTTCGGAGTAAGAATTTAAATCAATCTGACCAGAGATCTTGTAACAGGTATGGTTAGTGTTCCACCTGTATCCCCTTGGCCCACTTGGGAGGTCACCTGTGGGTAGTTTCTCAACATGTCTACAGGTTTCTTGCAGATCTCTGTGAGGGCTTCTTTGGCCACTGGCATCCATTTGACCTGTACACAGGGATTTGACCTTATAGAGGTGACACTCAGTCATTAGGGACAGGAATTGGGAAACAGCCCAGCTTCCTTGCTCCTCACTGAAATAATTCTGAGATATGCTCCACAAGGTATCGCAGAGGGTACCCAGCAGGAATGAGCCTCAGCTGCCCACAAATGTAACATGATCATTAATTTATCCTTTATTGACTTTCCTTCCCTGTTTCCCTTCCCTAGCTCTCCCTCAGTGCTTCTTGGAATCAAATTTTATATAAATTACTTACACCTAAAACTTTGTCTCAGAGTCTGCTTTTGGGGGAGCCCAAACTAAGACAGCTCTTAATCAGTACAGTCTACTGCATCTCTTAATAGCAGTTGGAGAATTTCCCAAAAAATTCCATTAAAAATCCCTTATTAGGGGATCAATTTAATGAGCATTTAATGGGTATATGGCTCTGTACCTGTGGGTACAAAGGAGCCATTTATGACACCTGATCAGACCATACTTTGGGAATAAGGGGACAACTCCAAAGAGGAAAATGAATAACTAAATGATGGAAAGAGAAAGATAACAATTTTGTATATAGGTGGTCCTGTACAGGCGTATGATAGAGCAATAGAACTTATTTCTTAATACATTCCTCTTCACTCTGATTCCAGGATATTATGTCTCCATCAGGGAAAGTAATGTCATGCTATTAAGAAATAATAATATACAACTCTTGGATGATATTACTCTATTAATTCTAGTTCTGTCTTAGTTTAACCCAAACACTGTTCAGTGTTTGGGTGATTTATCAAGATATGAAGTAAAGCTTGCCAAATCTCTATCTACAGTCATAAATAATTTCACCATCTTTTATTTCACATGCTCCTCTCATAAGGCCATATATTGGCAAACTTGTCATGGGTGGACTTTATTCCTCAAATTACATTTTGAGCATGGACTGTAATTTTTAAAAGTGGAATATATCTCATAGCTTTTCTAAAAGTAGAAGTCCAGCCGCATGATGCAGAATCCTACGTGAATCCTTCATACGGTTTGCAAATCTACTTTTCTAGCCACAGTGAGGGTGACTTTAGCTGTTCTAAGAGGAAATACCAGATGGCTTGGCTTGAGCCATGCCAGCTTCCACAAGGAGTAGAATTTACTTCACACTTGATTAAAGACACTTTGACCAATCCAGTCCTAGGTTTCCAAGGATTTCCAACCTTTGTTAAAACATGCCCCATGGATTTAATTAGAAATAGAATTGGTGTAATTCTGTCTACACATGAGCACACGGAACTCTAGAATGTCCCAGTGTATTGTCCCCATTCATAGCGTTCCGCGGTCCTAGGTTTCTGAGGAACTGACATGCAAGCTAAGGAGTTCAACTCACTGAAATTCTCTGAATGTCGGGCAGGTTTTCTGAGGCATTTAGAAGTAGAAGAAAACCTTTGTCACCTAAAACTAACCCCAAAATAAAAATAGTAAGAGATTCTTTGTGTAATTTATTTTCAATTATAGTTGACATACAATATTATATAAATACATATATATATTTAATTATTTGAGTTGTGAGAGAGACATTGATTTGTTGTTCCACTTATTTATACATTCATTTGTCGATTCTTGTATGTGCCTCCACTGGGGATCAAACCTTCAACCTTGGCATATTGGGACAGTGCTCCAGTCGACTGAGCTAACTGTCCAGGACTTACAATATTATATTAGTTTCAGGTGTACCACATAGTGATTAGACATTTATATACCTTATGAAGTGACCACTCTGATAAGTGTAAGAGAGTCTTTGGAATGTTAAGTTCCCATGAGCATCCTGATTACTTGCAATCACACTGGGAGACTTTTTCTGGAATCACTTTCTTTATATCGCAGCAAACTCAGGGTTTAACTAGATATTCTGGAGTCATGACAAAAGTATAGCATGAAAGGTGGGGTGGGATGAGGGCACAAAGTCACAGGTTCAATGGTTCTAAACCAGTCTATCCAACTTCAGCTAGACATCCCAAATCATTTGAAGAAAGAGATACTGATAGAAGAGAGATGGCAACAATTCACGGTGATGTTTGAAAGGTAAGAGGCATTGAGAGATTGCAAGGAAGAATTCAGCTGACATCACATTCAATGAATTGGCATTTCTCTATCCTCTATCCTTAAGGAAAAAAACTACAACAAATGGTGGTTTAAATTTCAAAATAGCTGAAGAAGGATGAATTAACTATGTGCACTGGGCAATGACAAACTGTATAGGTGACAACAGACACCAAAAAATCACTATGAAAGGAGAAGTGAAATAGGTATTAGGTAGACCCCAACTCAAGACATGTACAGCTTGTAGGATTATTTTTCTACTTTGATGAAAACCTACAATTTTTGCATTGTTGCAGAACAAATAAATCAGTGACAAACATTTCCAATTAACACTACTGTTTCCATGAACTTGTTTTGGTATTTTGTTTTTTTGGCAATACCAAAATACTATCAACAGTTACAAAAACAATCTCCCCTCTGCTATGAAGCTGCCTAAGAGAAGCACTCTCCACCTTTCCCCGCTACCCTCATAACACCATGCCTACCAGTCACTCTTTTTAACAGCTTTATTGAGGGATAGTTGACATACAATAAACAACATATAGGAAATGGAGGAGCTAAAGAACTTACATGCATGACCCATGGTTCTGAACTAAGGGGGGGATTGCTCGAGGGAAGGGAGGTACCGGGAAGAGGGGTAAAGGGGGAAAATCGGGACAACTGTAATAGCAATCAATAAAATATACTTAAAAAAATAAACAGCACATATTTAAAGTGTAAAATCTGATAATTTTTGGCATGTATACATTCATGATATCTTAATATCACTCCAGAAACTTTTTTCTTGTTCCTTTGTAATTTTTCTTTTGTACTCCCCCTGCTCCCTAGGCAACCACTTCTCTTTTTTTGTCTCTATAAATTATCCTGCATTTTTTAGAATTTTATTTTATTTTAAAAAATATTTTATTTATTTATTTTAGAGAGGGGAAGAGATGGAGAGAAGGAGAAAAACATCAATGTGTGGTTGTCTTTAGCACTCCCCCTAGTGGGGACCTGGCTTGCCCACAACCCAGGCATGTGCCCTGACTGGGGATAGAACTGGTGACCCTTTGGTTCGCAGGCCGCCACTCAATCCACTGAGCCACACCAGGCAGGGAAAATATATAATAAAATGTTATATAAATGGAATCCTACAATATACGCATATATAACTTTTGATGTGGTTTCTTTGACAGCATGATTATTTTGAGATTCATCTATGTTGTAGTGTGCATCAGTAGTTCATTCTTTTTTATTGCTAAGTAGAATTCTACTGTATGGATACTCCATACTCTGTTTATTTATTCACCTATTGAGGGGCATTTGAGTTGTTTCCAGTTTTGGGCTATTAAAAATAAGGTTGCTACAAACATTCATATATAATAAGTCTCTGTAGACATTGACTTTCTTTTCTCTTGGGAATAGCTGGATCATATGTTTAACTTTTTAAGGGAATGCCAAACTGTTCTCCAATGTGGTTGTACCATTTTAAATGCTCACCAACAGCATATGAGTTTTAGTTCCTCCACATCCTTGCCAATATTTTGTATGATCAGTCTTTTTTATTTTAGTAATTTTAGTAAATATGTAGAGGTATTATGTTGTGATTTTGATTTACATCTCCTTAATGACTTTTGATACCAAGCATATCTTCATGTGCTTATTTTCTATCCATATTTATTCTTTACTGAAATATCTATTGAAATTTTTGTCCATTTTCCATTGGGATGTTTTCTTATTATTTAGTTGTGAGAATTCTTTACATATTCTGCTTATGTCTTTATTACGTATATGCTATAAAAATATTTCTCCAGTATGTGATTTGTCTTTTCATTATTTTAAAGTATTTTTCAAACCACTTAAGTTCCTAATTTCAGTAAAGTCCAATTTGTCAATTTTATTTTGTTTATGGATAATGCTTTTCAGGTCATGTCTAAGAAGTTGTTGTCTAACCTATGATCATGAAGATTTTATTGTGTGCCTTCTGGAAGCTTTGTTTTTTAGGTTTTACATTTAAGTCTATGATATATTTGACATTAATATTGTAAAGGGTATGAGGTATAGATTGAAATATGAAATTCTTCTTTTTTTGCATATGGATATTCAATTGATCCAGGATTTATAATAAATTCTGGGATGATGTTGATACTGTTGGTCTGTGAGGCCATACTTTGAATTACACTGTAGTAAAATATATGCAAACAGTTAAGGATACGCAAATGAAAAAATAAGAAAATTCTTAATTCTAAAAACATGAATAAAAGAAAGGAAATACAATCATATGTTTCTTGGCTCTATAGTGAGTATGTACAGTTCTATTAGTCTATCTAGGCTGCTATGGCAAAATACCATAGACTGAATAGTTTAAGCAACAGATACTTATTCCTCACAGTCCTGGAACCTAGGAAGTCCAAGATCAAGGTGCCAACAAATTCTATTCCTGGTGAGGAATCTTTTCCTGGCCTGCAGATAGCTGCCTTTTCACTCTGTCCTATGTGGCAGAGAGAGAGGCAGAGAGACAGAGAGAGAGAGAGCAAACTCTGCTCTCTCTTTTCTTCTAAGGGCACTAATCCCATTACGAGGGCCTCACCTTCAAGGACTTCATCTAATTACTACCCAAACCCTATTTCCAAATACCATCACATTGGGTGTTAGGGCTTCAACATACGAGTTTGCTGGGGACACAATTCAGTTCATAGCAGTAGTTATAACGATGCAAACACTTGATTATTGATTTTCTTTAAAATGGTAATAAAACTAGAAAGGGAGAATGAGAGTAGTGGAAAAGAAACTAAATCTCCATCTATCAAAAGATGGAGATTTCACTCTGGCCAGTGTGCTCAGCGGATTGAGCGACAGCCTGCAAACTGAGGGTCACAGATTCAATTCCCAGTCAAGCAAGGCACACGCCTGGATCATGGGCTGGGTCCCCAGTTGGGGATGTGTGGGAGGATTAATTGATATTCCTCTCCCTCCCTTTCTTCCTCCCTTACACTCTCTCTAAAAATAAGTTAAAAAAAATTTTTTAAGATGGAGATTTAGAAATTTAATATATAATGTCAAAAACTGACAGCTTGAAAAATAACTGCAAGTGGCTAGTTTTTAGTGATACTAAGGTAGCTACAGGGCTGGCAGCCTCTCCTCACTATCAGCTCTAACAAGTGAGCAGATCTAGGATGTGGCAGAAGCCAGCTGTTTTTTATTATCAGCCTTTTAGTGTTATTTGGTTTTATTTTAACAGTGTGTATGTTATGTGCCTTAAAATAAAAATTAAATCTGAAAATACAGTTATTCTATACCGAGTTTGACATTTTTGAGTGAAGTTGGGCCTTTTTTGATTCAATGTTATAGTGAAGGGCAGAACTGAATGAGGTTTTCAGGATAATTAAACCAACTAAATATGAAAATAGTCCTGTAATTAACTAATCAACAATTCTAACTGTTGGATTTGTAGGCCACCATACAGACCTAAGAATAAGGTTGCTGGATTTAGCAAATGAAAATAAATACCGTATTTTTTGGACTATAAGACGCACCTTTCCCCCCAAATTTGGGAGGAAAATGGATATGCATCTTATAGTCTGAATGTAGCTGAATTATAGTCTGAATGTTATTTATGTTATTAAATATTTTACCACATTTTTTGCTTCAAAAAATTTTTTTTCCTATTTTCCTCCTCTAAAACTTAGATTCGTCTTATGGTCCAAAAAATATGGTATGTCCCATGCAGTATTTGATACATACTTATACTAAGTATTATTTGTTGTTTATCTGAAATTCAAATTTAACTTGACATTGTGTGTTTTATCTAACAACCCTATCCTGAGAAATAAATGATTCATGAAAATTGGTAGCATGAACACAGCAAGCATGGGAGTTGGGAGATGTTTTATTTACTCGTCTTGGATGGAGGTGGCCGAGGATTGAGCTCAAGGTATCTCTGGGGTGAGAGCCTGGTGAGGGGCACATTTTTTATTTTGTCCACTCAGTCCTCTGAATCTGCCATAAACAGATACAGAAAATGCACTTACAATAGTAAATGACCAAGCTGCATTCCTTGAAAATGAATCTTGGCCCCTGAAAAGATAACAATTTCTAAGGGCTAAGAAATGGAGTGGTCGAAAGTGGAGCATGAATGCATTTCTGTCATATTTACTTTGTGTCGTGAACATTCTGAGCAGGAGAAACTTAGGTCTGTGTTTTGTACTTATTTTCCAGTTGTGATCTTTATACCAGGTTCTGCTCTTCTATAAATGTAAAAAGAAATAAAAATTACTGTTATGGAAAATGTAAAACACATGCAAAAGTAGGGGGAATAGTTTAACAAATCTCCATGTATCTGTCACCCCAACAATGATCAACTTGCAGCTGGTCTTTCTTCATCTCAATTCTTACTCTTTATCCCCCTCAGTTATTATGAAGCAAATTCCAGACATCATCTAATTCCATCTCTAAATATTTCAGTATGTATTTCTGACATACAAGGACTCTCCCTTTTAAACGTAACCATAATACCCTCATCACCCACACTCCAAAATCAACAATGATTCCAAAAAAAGGCATTTTAAATCAAATTTACTAGATGAAAAAGAAATGCTCTCCCAGGATTTTAGCCAACACAAACCTTTCTGGTATTAATTAAACAACATGGACAAATTTAAATACCACTGTGGTACCACTTCTGAGGAGGTAAATTCAAACATTCCAATTGGGTATTAAAATATCTTGCCACTTTTCAAAGAATATTATTATTACTCATTCATTATTGATCCAACAGACATTTACTCAATACCTGTCTTGCTAAGAACAGGATGCACAGATCAACAAGATCTGGCCTTTGCTCCTGAGACATTGTGAAGCATGCTGGTTTACATCCGACTACATGGGATTCAAAGCAGAAGAAATTAGCTACAAATGTACACGGTAGAACTGGCAACTGAAGAGCATTCTAAAGGTTGTGCGCCTGATCTGAAGTAGCAGAGGAGGGCTTTTCACTGGAAGAATCAGCATGAATATAGGTATGGAGAAGATAAACTCTCCTAAATTATTCGTTCTTCGAGAGCAGAGAATAGGCCTTAGCTATCTTGGTAAATTTACCCGGGCCGTGACAACTAGCAACAGTGCTGGACACACAGTGGCTACTTGATGAACATTTATTGAACAAATAAATGCAAAATTCATTTTCCACCCAAGTAGTTATTAATATTAATTCTCAGCCAGTCCTAAAATTCGTAGGTTATATTGTGTTGTTTTCACACATGAAGACTATGCCGTAGAACCCTTGCAACTGCTATCAGGAAGAGGTGAGCGTTGAGATATTTTACAAATGCTGAACATGTTCAGGAAGATGCTGCTTATCTTATGCTCTAGTGCCTCTCATGTCTAAGCAGTTAGTCGGTAAATTTTTACTGTTTTCTTTTATCAATTTAATACATGATCATGCCATCCCAGTTATCATGACCTGTCCATCAACGTTCTAATGAGCAAATATAAAATTTGTATCACTGACCAATTTCTCTAAAAATAAAAGCCAGAGTGGAGGAGTTGTGCTAATCACGATTGAAATTTATTGCCACGGAAACGCTATTGTTGCACCCATGAATGTGCGTGTGTGTGTATGTGTGTGTGTGTGTATGTGTGTGTAGTTTGGTGAGGGCTCTAATGAAAACTTAAATAGCCCTGGCTGGTGTGGCTCCATGGACCGAGCACAGGCCTGCGAACCAAAGGGTTGCCGTTTTGATTCCCAGTCAGGGCACATGCCTGGATTGTGGGCCAGGTCCCTGGGTGGGGGTACACAAGAGGCAATCACACGTGATGTTTCTTTCCCTCCCTTTCTCTGAAAATAAATAAATAAAATCTTTAAAAAACAAACAAAACCCCCCTGTAAATAGCTCTCTGTAATCATTACATGGGACTGTAAGGCCCTGAGTATGATTTAATCCTCCTGTCTATTTTATAGGAGAGAAGGTCTGTATATTTACCAGCTGGCCAGCAGTGTAGTAAATTTATATGGAGTTATTTTCCATATCACTTTGTTTATTTATATAGGCCCGATTAGACCCTTTTAAAGGCTTAACTTAGTGTGGCTGCTGCAGACAACTAGTTTACACCAAGTCCTTTTTGGCGAGACTTGAAAGAAAACGATAATGGTGTAAACAATTGTATATGATTATACACTGCCAAATATGTGCATGTGGGAAGACAAACAAAACTTATTAAACAGACAACAAATAGCTGAGGTAAATATCAAATATGTTAACTCTACAAACTAACTACAGGGCTGGATCTCGTCAAAGTCTTATTAACTCAGCACAGCTGGATTAAAATAAAAAGAGCCCTTTAGACTTAAAAGCAGGAGATCCCCAAGTTAGAATGTCTGGATTCTGTTCCTGTCTCCATCACTAATTCACTAAGTGACATTGATTATTACTTTGATTTTTGTTTGAGTTTTCCCATCAATGGCAAGGGAATTTTAGGGCTGCTCCTGAGAGCATGAGGGAATGGTTGCCATATGCCTTCCCTGGAAAGGAACAAAAGAAAACTGCTGTCTGGTCACCTTCCAATTTACCCTGTAATCTCCAGGACCTTGATGTCCTTGGAAATTGAGTTGACTTAAGCAAAAACTGGTGAATGATATGACACTTGCAAATTAGGTCACCACTGTGCCCTAACCGTGACAGCTTGGGAGACTAGCCACCAATATGGGGACATAGTTACTGATGACCAATTCTGCTTCAGAGTGAACATGGGAGAGGGAAGCACAAAGATGGGGAGACCCTGGCAGCCCCAAAGTATGTAGTCATGCAGGACACTTGTCCTACCACTTAGGACCAGAGGTATTTGAACCCGCACAGGTTAATGGCTGTTTTTGAGTGTTCTTAATAGAACTTGCTTTAAACGACAAGCATTGTCAATAAATTTCTGGACCTTACTTTACTTATCCCTGTCCCTTTCCTGCCTCATGCCCTAAAATACCTACCTCACATACCCTAGGGCTCCCACTATTCTCTAGATCAGAAATGTTCAGCTTGGCTGCACATAAGAATCATCTAAGAAAAATTTAAAAATCCTGATGTCCAGGCTTCCACTCCTGAAATCTCTGAGGGTGGGACTGAATCCTCATTATTTTTTGAGTCTCCTGGTGGTTATAAAGTACACCCACATTGAGAAGCACTGAACTAATGGTCCAAAGGGATAATCATGTTTTATTTTATTTTTCCCCCCTTTTTAAAATTACTTTATTGTTGTTCAATTACAGTTGTCTGCATCCTCTCCCCTCCCCTGGGATGATCATATTTTAAAGTAGCGATGCTCCTTTATCATGGAGATTCACTTGAGTCGCCTGTGGTGATTTAAAATGTCACACTTGCCTGGGCCCCACTGTCCCAAATGCAACACTCCCCTTTTCTACCGCTTTCATCTCAATCCAGACCACTGGCATCTCTCTCCTCTACTTCTGTGACAGTATCTGTTCCCTTAGCACCGAGAATAAGCTTTGAAGCATACATATGGTCATTTATCATCCCACTCACAGTCCTTCACACTTATTATAAAATCCAATGTTCTGGTCATAGCCAATTGGCCCTAAGTGACTAACCCCTGCTCCTTTCTCTCTAGCTTCATTATTTCCCACTACAACTTACTCAGTAGTCTCCAGCCTCTGGCATGCACAGCACATTCTTACCTTTGGGGTTTTGCATCTGCTGTTCCCTCTGCCTAGCATCTTTCCTCCCAGATATACGTAGGGTTTTGCTACCTTCATTCAGGATTTTATTCCTCACTGGATACCTTCCCTTGACTATATTTATCTCAAATAACACCGCTCTACATTTTGTTCCCTTGTGCTACCATATTCTCTTGCATAGCTCTTAGCAGAAACCATATTACTTGCTAGTTTATCTATTTAGTGCCTATTTTCCCTCTAGAAAATGTAAGCTCTCTGAGGGCTAGGACTTTGTTTTGTTTGGCTGCAACCCAATATCTGGAGTACTGCCTGGAACACAGTAGGCAGTCAACACATAGTGAACGAATGAATGAGTGAATGAATAAGTAAATGTCCCCTACTTCCATTTTATCCTCATACTCAAATATGTCATAATTACAAGGCTATCTCAGAAAAAGTCTATTTGGATCAACCAGGTCTCTCAAATAAAGCAATACTTGGATGCATTTTGCTCTAATTTGTTTGACCTCCTTCAGTCTGAAACCCGAATTTCCCTAGATCTTACCGGTCAGTAAATATATTGGGTCATGTAAAACATCAATAAAAATTTGTTCTTATTAGGAATGATAATTGCTCTAAATTAGGGCTATCAGATTTAGCAAGTAAAAATATAAACTGTCTAGTTAAATTTGAATTTCAGATAAACAATGAATAATTGTTTTTAAAGATTTTATTTATTTTATTTTTAGAGAGAGGGGAAGGAGAAAGAGAGGGAGAGAAATAGCAATGTGTGGTTGCCTCTCACATGGCCCTCACTGGGACCCGGCCTGCAACCCAGACATGTACCCCGACTGGGAATCGAACCGGGACCGCTTGGTTCCCAGCCCACACTCAATCCACTGAGCTACACCAACCAGGCACAATGAATCATTTTTTAGTATCAGTATATCCCAGGCAATTGGAACATAGATTAAAATTTCTGTTGCTCAGATGAAATTTAAATTTGATTGCGTGCCCTGTATTTTATCTGACAATCTTAATCCAAAGTGTGATGGGATTTGTTTTAATATAGGAGCAAATATGGAATCAGGTGATCAGGGTTTGAATCTTAGCTCAGCCACTTATTGGTTATGTGAATTTGGGGAAGTTATTTAAATTTATCAAGTGGTAGTTTTTCCATCTCTAAAATGAGGATAATAATATCTACTTTGTATGGATATTATGAAAATTAAATGCAAAAACTACTTAAGTCACTTAGTATAGCATCTGGCTCATAATGAGCACAAGTCATATTACTGCCATCGTCATTACCGACTTGTCAGGACTGAGGTGTTTCCTGGGATTCAGGACTCTCAGAGCTAAAACTGGGAAAGTCCCAGGCAAATGGAGACAGTTGGTCATCTTCGCAGCTATTTTTAAACGTTTAGAGCTGCTATGCCACTACACTGACTTTAAGCTTTAAGAAATAGCATGTGAAGCTTGCTTTCTACCAATTGTCAAGAAATGTCTGGTTGCAATAGAAATTTTTCCAGCTTATATTTCAAAAAGCAAATTTATTTCTACTAACCCTAGTCACATTTAGATATCTATTACTGGAAAGAGGTGTGTTTGTGTGCTATGTATTTAGAAAATCATTCATGTGGAACCATTAAATGTTGATTAATATACTTTTAGCCCATTAACAATCAAAATGGAGCATTTGACTGCCTGCAGTTCTGTGCATTTGTAGCTCAACCCTTTGTCCTCTGCATCCAAAAGAGCTGTGAGGAAACAACTTGTTTCACAGATGAAATGATACTAATTTATGCAAATGCAATGACCAAAGCAGCAAGGTTCAAAGAGTTTATATCTAAACCTCTTAGGCAGGGCAAAAGAGCACCTAAAGCCCTCTGTTAGGATTTTGTCTCTGGATCAGATAGGTGCCTCCATGAGCTGGTACTTGGTAATGTGGTGGAATTAGAGACATTCCTTTGGCCATGACCAAGAGGAGCAGAGTGGTTACACAGTGACTGTATGCTGGGTTTCCACTTTCAGAGCTAGTCTCTCTAGACATGGCACAGAAGACTTGGTTGAGGTTTAGGCAGCATCACAGTGATAAAACGGTGAGGGTGTCACCAACAGAAGGTGGGAGCAGGAAGCGAGGAGAGGACAGCCCCAATCACGCACCATCCTCATCTTACAAACATGGAAGTTACTGGCAGAAAAACTAGAGATTCAAGTATATTATTTGTTATATTATAATAATATTTAAGTATAGTATATTATTTATAGTTACAAAGATCACCTGTGGAAGATCTAATAATTATCATCTAACTCTCAAGAGGTTGGAGAAAGAGATTGGATAGTCAAGAATAAACGAAAACATTACCTTTTGTACCAGAGTTCCTAAATACTCTAGAGTTAAGTCAACAAATTGAGAAATAAGCATAAAATGTAGAGATGAGATGGAAACAAGAAGAACTAAACCCAGAAATTTTATTTGATTTGTTTAATGACTGGAACTGAGTGGGGAGGGTGAAGGTAAAAACTACTGATTTCATTCAGAGCTTCTCTGCTTAAATCCCTGTCTGTGGGCACAGGCTACTTTGATTTTAAAAATGTCAATGAAAAGGTGATGCTATTGTGGTAGAAAGTTGTGGTCATACTTTTCTTTTTAGGCAGAAGTGAGCAATATTCTCAGTATTGTTTGATGAGTTTTCAGAAATGGAGTTAAAAGTTATTTACATTTTTTTTTGTGCTTCAAGGGCCTTAGGAACTGCTCAGCAAAATTCAAACTACTAAGCAAAGGAACATTTTGGAAGAGGAAATAAGGGGAAAAGAAAGAAGAAAAGAATTCCGTGATCATTTTCTCGACACTATCAGTAGCAAAAACAACATTTTCCAGCTTTGAATGCCAAGAGCCTTAGTACTGCCCTCAACACTAATGATATGTTTATGGACAGAAACATCCCATCACCTCTCACACCCAAATCCGGTCTTCCTGGGCTCCTTTTGTTCCCATTCTTTGCCTCTCTAAGCCTTCAACCAAGCAATTTAGCATTTTTTTCATTTCTCTTCACTTTCCTTCTGTACTGTTTTCAGACACGTGATATTATTGTATTTGCATCATTTATCGCTGCTGTAGTTAACAAGGGTGTGCCACCTGCACCAGGGAGCTGATTTTTTTAAATAAGAGGGGAGCATTTGGTCTTAGCCGTAAATCAGTGTCCCTCCCCTTGGGTAAGTTCACTGCCAGGGAGGATAAGAGTAAATCCCCCTTGGTCCAGCTGTTGTTTGAGAACAAATAAACATGGACTGGGAGTGGAAGACTTTTGCTTTGTTCTTTATTTTTCTTTTGGACTTGAGCTTGCACTTTCCTTCCCAGTCGAAAGCTGTTGTAGCCCAGCTTGTCCATGTGTATTAAAAGCCTTCCATTTACAAAGGAGCCCTTCTTAGGGTTAGAGAATCTTGTCAAGCTCAACTGCACTTTATAAGGAACATGTCTCCAATGAAATTTTCTCCTTTTAAATTCCGTTGTCTTTCTTTAGTCGGCCCTTCTCATTCAAGGCCACCTGGTTTCAAGCTATCTCAGAACTACATTCATTTGCAAAGCCACTGGACCAGGGGCTGAGAAGTGAGGGTGGGGAAGAGCCAGTGTCTCTCATATAGAAAGCCAGGTGGTAAACACCTGTTTCTCTCCTCCCATTCCTGGAAACTTTGAGCAACACAGACACTAAGCCCTCACAATTGTCCCTGTGGCATTGAACTGTGGTGGCAAATGACAGTTGTGACTTCATTGAAGAAAGCCAAACAGCTGGCAAGGCCTGGTGGGTGTGCTGCTAATTTGTGCACAGATAGATAGCTTTGTAGTGCACAATAGGTTCCGGGCAGCAGTGACTGCAGCCAGACCAAAAAAAAAAGAAAGAAAAAGAAAAGAAAAGAAAGCCCTTCCATTGAAAATGTGGCTTCCTTCTCCCCATTGAAGTCAATGTCAAAGTTTGCTTCTGTGAGAGCCGAAGGGTTGAGCACAGCAGTTTTAAAAGGAACACACACACAAAAGCTGTCTTCAAGGCCCACCACAGTTTTCTAATAAATTGTGAATGCCTACTGCCTTTTCCTGGCTGGTCAGTGTGCAGAAGAAACTAGGAACCTGAGGATAAGATTTTTTTTTAAATGCCAGCATCTCTAGAAAGATAATTGCTTTATTTTCAAATAAAAATGTAAGAATTCTTTCTATTTGAGAAATCATCCTTGGGTCTATTTGGACCAGATGACACCTTTCTAAGACTTTCTGAAACAAAAAGGAAAAGATGGGTGCACACAGAGCCAGGTGGAGGCAGAGGAGATAGATAGCTCGCCTCTTCCATTTCATAGCTTGATGAATTGGTCTTGCCTATTACATATTTGCATATTCCCTTCTGGAAATCTCTTCTTCCTCACTCCGAGACCTATAGCTTGGGAGGGATTCACACCACCTCCTGCTCCAGGGGTAGACTCTGGTTATCTTACACTGAAGAGTTTTTTCCATTTACCTATTCATCTCCTCCAATGGTTCCCAGATAAGCCAGTAACCGAATCAGATTCCTTGAAGTACAAGGATACATTTGAGACCTCTGAGAGAGACAAGCATCCTCTTTCTTCTACAGGTGCTATCTGAAAATATGCTCACCGTTCTTCTGGTAAGGACGGGAGGGGATCTGAGGCCTGGAGATGCTGCAGCCGTGGTGCTCCCACAAGGGAGAACCTGGAGCCATCTGTGAGGAGGATGGGATGGGAAGGAAGGACAATGCGGTGCCTGGGGATGAAGCTGAGACAGAGAGGAACCAGTCCCCTGGCATCTTTGTTGGGAATGTGAGGTCAAGCCTCACTTGAGGCCAATATCATTTGTGGGCATTTATATTCTGTAAACCAAGAAACCTACTTTATCGATTAAGCAAGAGCAAGCTGGCTTGTTTTTTGCTTATAATAAAATAGTTCCAAATGATACGTTCTTTGTTAAGAACCTCCTATATCTTCCCATTGTTTATACAAATGAGCTTAATTTCTTAGCATTTGAAATAGTCTACGAGTAGAACATAGCCAACCTTTTTATTCTGGTCACACTTGTCTTATAAGTGTTCCCACTTTGTCCCTTTTCTCTGCTATTCCTCTGTGAAGGTCATTGCTCTTAAACTTCATATCTTCCTTGATCTTCCCAAACTATACTTCTCTCTCTTGATCTGTTTTCCTTTCCATTCTTTCAATTATTATTTGAACTGCTGTATTTTCTTTGCCCTTTTCATGGGTGGCCTTATGTTGTTAGCCATTTTAATGAATATTTAACTTGTCTCTATGAGAGCAGGTATTACAGCTTTCTGGTCAGTGGCTATCCCTTAGCACCTAGAACCACACCTTACACATGGTAAGTATTAGTAATATGTGCTAGGTAATTTGAAATAGTCATGCAATTGATCACCATCAGCAGGAATGGTTATGTCTAAGTGAGGTTAAGGACTCAAATAGTACTAGACACACGAAAACAATAAAACCAGAGGAGTCTGGCTAAATAATTTTCACTTTGAGAATGAAATGGAGATACTGCATTTTTAAAAACCATTTCTATGAAACAAACTAGACTATAACCCAACTCTTCCAGACATAGGGTTTGTGGAAACAAATGAGGTAAACTGATTTGACTAATACTTCTCTATTATGAAAGCCCACTGGAGCTTGCTCAAGTATAAGCAGGTATCAAGTGGCCATATAATACAGCCCTATTACTCAAGAGCTGCTTGTGGTCAAATATGTGTGCCAAGAAGCTGTGCAATTTGGCAATCCTGATCCCCAGTTCTAAGTAAAGCTTCTGAGTGATGACTGGCCATTCAGGGGGCCCCCAGACCAAAAGCCTGCAGGGTGGCCATGTGATGCTGTTTGCTGCATCATTTCCTGCGCTGCTTCCCACCTATGATCACTCTGGTTTCATGGAGTCTGTTTACAAAGAGAAGTAAATGCCCATATTCTGCTTGGCCTCCACATAGGTTTTATTGTAACTCTTTAAAGCTTTATTATATTCTGGGGTATATTTCCCTGGCATCCCAGCATGGCCCACGGCACAATGGAAACAGACTGTCTTTAGCATTTCATAGCCTGAACATTTTATGACATCACTCTGCAAGATGAAGGGAAAGCTATAAGAAAAATCCAATTTGGCCCGCTCTAACACAGTTGCCTTAATTAGCCTCCATTTTTAATGTAATGAAAGGAACAAACCTGAAGATGGTTGGCCAGGAAAATTATGAGCTTTCAGGTACTCTTGGTTACTATAATTTTTCTGCTGGCAGAAAATATTGTTAAACTATAGATTTGCTCTTGATTTTGAGAACACAGACTAGAAGAAGAAAGAAAGGCACATATATACATTCTTAAAAAGGCACTGAGGCATGCTATCTTGTAACATCATCATCTTGGCATCTTATTCTTCTCAGAAAGTGTAAGCACTTCCTTTCTATATTGGTTCTTCCTTCTTTTTCTGTGAGCCATATAATTTTGTGAAACATAAATATGTAATATTGAGCTGGATTGGGTCCACCTTTCCTATAATGCTACGTTGTCTTCATTGACATCCCTTTGGAGTAATCTTTAAGCAAAGAATTATTTGGAACATGGGAGAATAAGGCACATTTTCTCCTAAGTGTGGGCTTTAATCTTCGGAGTAAATAGATGCTTCAGAAGCAGCCAAGTTTCCATCTGGTGTATCTGAATAGGAGTTTGATATTTGCACTGAGAAATATTGAATTCCTAGAACACAAAGAGATGATTCAAGAATTTTCTTTCAAGTCAATTAGACTTTAATAAATTATTTGCATATTCATGGGCAGATATATTTCTGCAGCGCTTTCTATGCATAAACAAAAAGAGCATCAGCCATCCATCTCTACCTTGATAGGGTCTCTGACATGTTGTGTGACCTGTGGACTTGAGTCACATGCTATATATAAATCACCTGCTGGGTGGTGGCCGTAGCCAGTCACCTACATCCCCTCCCAAAACAACTTTATCACCCTCTTCCTCAGGTAGGATTCGCACTTACTCTGATGACTTGTTAAAATATTTGTCTAGAAAAATGGCAAATTCTCTTCTCTTTCACCCCTCTGCCTTCATAAAGACCATGAATGCTGCCAATGGAAATGAAGAAAAAGTGAAAAGACTTAACAAAAATGTGGTATTTATGATCATTCTCTCTTGAATATCCATGTTACTGTGGTCGTGAGGTGTGGGAAAGCCACTTCACTTATCTGAGCCTTATTCCTTCCATTCCTTCCTTCCTTCATCCCCTCACTTATCAGCAAGTACTTATAGACTACCTTCAATGTGTCAGGCACTGGTCTAGGCACCAGGAATATAATGGTGAACTAAACAAAATCACAGCCTCACAGAGCTTATAATCTGGTGAGGAGGGACAGATGAAGACAGACAATAAGCCATAATACCTCATTGTTTTTCATCAGTTTGCTGGGACAAATGAGACAACTTTCCTATGATCCTACCAAAAGGACTTTATACTTAATTATTTTAAAATTGGACTCTGCCTTAATTAAAGTTTATTAAATACTCTGAAGGGCTTATTCTGGTGTTTTTCTTAAGGCAGCATTCAGGATAACCTGGAAGCAGAAGAGAAAAAGAGGCAGGGCCTCCTCCACTTACCAACTGCATCAATTGCAGAATTCATTTAGCCGCTTAAACCCCTCAGTGTGGCAATATTACTTCCCCTCACTGCCTCCTGGGTTGGTCTAGGAATCAGACCAGGGTGAGCTCTGGGACAGGGCTCTGTGAAATGCAAAGGCTGATGCTGCGGATGCTGATTCAAGTGCAATGACGTCAGTGATAAGAAGCAAGGAGGATAGCATAAGGTCATTTCTCCCTGAGTTTCTTCTCAGATTCTAAGGCGGTCCAGATTCAACTAGACATGGCACCGTTGACATTTACACAATGTGTGTTAGACACTTGCCTAACCATAAACCTAAACCCATAGACTGTTGACACTATTCCCTATGGGCACCTTCATTTCCTTACGGGGCACATCGCCTCCAGCAGTGGGCATTAACAGACCAATTAATCGACCACTTAAGAAATTGCCTGCACCTCCACAGGAATTCTTACTCAATTTGGGCTCCAAGTGTTGCATTTGCCTTGTGTTCTTTAGCACCAATATTAATATTTAAAGATATGTAAATGATTGCCCTTAGTGGAAATTCAACAGACTATTGGTGAAATAAAACTGTGGATCGATTATATCTTTCTTTATTCTCGATCTGTTTTGGATTGAAGACAACACCATATTAGCAAAAGAAAAATTGCCCTAAATGTGAGAACAGTTGGCTTTAAAAAATATATATATCTCGTTAGGTATTCACAGAATGGCAAGGAGCCAGGAAAGCACTCAGTGGAGTTTTCCATTCCACTCCCCATGTCTTGCTTGTAGAGTGTGTATTTTTTGTCTTAAAGTGCCATGCTCCCAGGCTGAGAGAGTCTGTCTTTCTTATTTCTGTGTAAATAAAACAGTTAAATATGAAACAAGCAGAATTTTGATTTGAAGAACAGATAAGTAGGTTAATAAATGTTAAGCTAATGGAACTGTTTTCCATCAACGACCTTGTCCTTGTTAGGGCTGACAATCTGGTCCTATTCCCAACACAGCTGAAAGCTAATTGACTCTGTCATTCCCCAAGCATGGGAGTCAGGCTGGTGAAAAGACCAGGCTCAGAACTCATGCTAGGGACGGAATGGGTCTATGTTTCTTCTGCTGTAAGTGTGAGGTTAAAACACTCCCTTCAAACTAATAGAGACATATATGGCACAGCAATAAACAGGATGAGAGCTACTGACACATGCAACAGAACAGCTGACTATCGAAAGAAGACACCGAAGAGCATACAGCAGGGGCGTCAAACTCATTTTCACCGGGGGCCACAGCAGCTTCGTGGTTGCCTTCAAAAGGCTGATTGTAATTTTAGGACTGTATAAGTGTAACTACTCCTTAACTAGGGGTAAGGAGCTCAGCGCTGCCACTGGGGAGAAACAAGGTGGAAGGTCAGATTCGGCCCGCGGGCCTTGTGTTTGCCACCTGTGGCACACACTGTATGATTCCCTTTATATGAAGTTCTAGACAAGACTAATCTATGGAGAGTTCAGAACAGCAGTTGCCTGTGGGAGGGGGGTACTGACTGGAAAGGGACATGAGGGAACTTTCTGGAGTGATCTGGGTGGTAGTTACAGAGGTATACACACATAAGTGAAAAGTCATTGAGCTATTCCTTAAGATTTATGCATTTTACTGCATGCAGATTTTATCTCATTCATTTTTTTAGAAAGCATAACATTTAGGAGCCATCTGAGCACACATTTGTAACAATAACAATGATTAATAGATTAATAACATTTGCCAGGCTGCAAAACTTTCATATGCATTGTCTCTTGATTCTCGCAGTCTTTGAGATTAGATGAGGAAAGTAAGATTCACGGAAGTTAAGTTCACAAGGGTGTCCCTCCGCTGCCCATTTCGCCTGCTGGGGGACACAGACTGCCTCAGCAGCAGTGTGTCTCAGCAGGAGTGCCGATGATGGCGTTTGGTCAGGACATGTTTTCAAAGTGCACGTCTGTTCCGTGAATTGCATAACATGGGCCATCCCTGGCAAATGCCCTTCCCTAAAGGCCAGTGGGCTGACCGGAAACACCTCTGCACATTTCCAGATGCCTCTGGGAGGGCACTACAGGCTTTGGTTGAGAGCACTGATGTTTACTGTGTCCTTGGGTAAGGGGGCTTGATTGCCACTTAATTCCTAACTGCCAGAGGACCTGGAGCCCTGAGGAGGGCACTTGTGTTTGGGCACTGATGCAGAATGAGATGTTGGGCTGGGCCATCCAGTTGAGCCACTGCTCCTGCCTTGGCTTCAGATCCACTGCACAGGTCACTTTATCCTTGAGCCCAGCACTGCACATCCACAAATGTGGCCTTGGGGTGGGGCCTGAGCTCACAGGCTGTTCCCTGGGGGTCCAGTCTGCTAACCATGTTTGTTTTCTCTGTTGCTCCACTGGGATCAAGTATCTGGTACTCCCTCTGTCCCTGGAACACAAGAGGTTAGCCAGGATCCCTAGCACTGCCCACCTCCTCCCCAGAAGTGGGGCCTTCACTGTCACACAATCTCTAGCAGGTCCTTCTGCGATGGGGGAGACTGCTGAGGAGCACATAATCATATGACCAAGGGCTTCAGCCCAGTTCTCCTCAAATTTTGCTCTTAATCCACTACTACCTGTGTTGGCAAATCATGGCCCATGGTCCAAATCTGGATTCTTGCCAGCTCAAGGATTTAAAAAAAAAAAATGTGTCCATAGTTATATTTAAAATGGTTACATAAATACCTACACAAAAATATCCTTGATTTTGCCTCTTGGCCCACAAAGTCTAAACTATTTACTACCTGTCCTTTCACAGAAAATTTTTGGCTGACACTTGCATTGCCACTAGGCTTTATTCTAGTGAGTGTTTTGTAGAACTCTGACAGGGTTTATGAATGAAAGCTCCCCTGTTGGGAGCAATTGTGATTTCTGCTATACTGTAAGAACTGGACAAGGGGCATGAAAGAAATCGACTTTATTAAGGTATCAACCAAGCTTATTAGGGAACAGAGGGTTAAATGAGGGTGTAGAGATTATCGATCACAGACATGTCCTATCATTTTAAATCAAATGATTGTATTGGATCATCTCGCCTGTGCCCTTCTTCCCCATGACAGCTTGATGACCAGATTCCATACTGACATGATTGACATTAAGAAAATCACTCAAGAAGTGTCAGGAGAACACTGATACAAAACTTTAGCAATCTGCTTAACTGATTAGATTTTTGCCTTGGGGTTCCTGAGACCACAGACCATTCATTCACCCATCAACAGACATGAGGATGCAGTAAGAGAGGAAAGGAGAGACCTCTCTCCTGAGGAACTTACTGAAAGTAAACAGATGTTTCCCTAGCAGATGAGACAGGAGTAAAAGGAGAGGCATGTGACCTCGCTGGAATGGAGAAAATGAAGCCCAGTCTAGGTCTTGAAGGATGAGTTCATCTGCCAGGTGAGCAAAGTTGAGGGGAAGGGCATTCTAGGCAGAGAAGAATATGATCATCTATTGTGTAAAGAGAAATAAAGGCACAGTAGCAAGATGAAACCTGAGACGTTAGAAATCAGCGAAGTGTCTGGCACAGCAGGCACTGCAGGTGACAGTGAGGGTGAGAGATGCTTATGGAAAGAGTCAGGGGCCATATCCTGAAGGCTTTTGTAGGCTGTTGTCTTGGTTTGGGAGCCCCTAGAAGCAGACCCCAGCTGAGGCAGATTAGGGATGGCCACAACTCTTTGCTACTTCTTTTGCTGAGAAGTGGAGGCTGATTTCTGACCTTTTGAACCTGGGCTGAATTTAGTGACCCACTAGACCAATAGAATGTGGTAGAAGTGACATTCTGGAACTTCTGAGACAAAGTCATAAGAAGCTTTTCAGCGTGTGCCTGGGTGTCTCGGAACACCTTCTCTCTGGGACCTCTGAAGTACCTGATGACCCTCAAACTTCCATGTTAGCGAGGCCACGTGTAGGCCTCTGGATAACTGTTCCGACTGAGTCCAGCCTTCTAGCCACCCCCGAATCCCTGCCAAAGTTCCAGCTACATGAACAGGGTACCTCGGATACTCTGGGCTTGCCCACTTGTCAGCTGAACACCAATGAGTAACCTTAGTCAACACCACGTGGGTCAGAAGACTTGCCCCACTGAGCCCTGCTCACATTCCTGACCCAGAAAGTTGTGAGATAAAAGACAATGGTTGTTGCTTTCCCACTAAGTTTTGAGGCAGCTGTGTCTAGCAATAGATAACTGCATTAGTTTTCTAGGGCTGCTGTAAAAAGTGTCAGAGACTGGGTGGCTAAAAACAACAGAAAGTTATTGTCTCACAGTTGTACAGGGCAGAAGCCAGGAGCCGAGGTGTGGGCCGTGCCATGCTCTTTCTGAAGGCTCCAGAGGAGGCTTTGCCCGCGCTTTTCTCTTAGCCTGTGGTGCTGCTGGCAATCCTCGGAATTCCTCGGCTTGTAAGACATAGCATTCCAATCTCTGCCTCTGTCATTACATGGCGTTTTCCCTGTGCGTCTCTCCTCTCATTATGAGAAAAGTCACTGAAGTGCAGCCTACCCCATTTAAGTGTGACTATATCTTAATTATGTCTGTAAAGACCCTCTTTCCAAACAAGGTCACACACACGGGTACCTAGTTTTTAGGAATTCAACATTTTTTTTGGAGGGACAAAATCTAACTTACAACAATAACACAAACAAAGATTTGAGTATCAGTGGCTTATTTGGAGAATGTTTCTTGGAAGCATTGGTAAGGAGTGGAGAAGTTAGACAGAAAAAAGAAGGAATCCAAAATAATGTTCATTACAGAGCAGATGGCTACTGTGGGCAATTAGAGTCGATTCCACTGGGCATCTGGGAGATAGTATGGAAAATACCTCAACATTATTATCTCCCTATTTCCCACCCGAGGGCCAGGAAGATGGAGAATTTACCCTTCGATTCCCATCCATCATGGGCTGAGGGCTACTCCTTAGGAGCACTAATTCCTGGCACTTTTGGCCCATTGCCCACAACTAAGAGAAATCCCTTAAGTAAAGAGGAGCAGATGCTTGAGATAGGATGCTGTGGGCATGTTCTGAAACAGTGAGCGCTAGGGGCACGATAGGAGTGGGGCACTCACAGCCTTTGCTGCAGCCAAGTGAAGGAGGTTGAAGTTTATTCTGAGGTTGTGGGGGCTGGGGGGAGTGGGGAGTTGATTGATTTAATGCAGCAGAGCTATGTGTTCAGCTTTGAATTATAAATTGATCTGATGGGAACTGAAGGGAGTGGGACACTCCAGTTAGGAAGCTTTGCCTGTAATCCAGAGAAGAACTCGTGAATGCACAAATAAGTGCAATGGAGGTGAGATGGAGGGGAAAGGATAAACTTGAGATGCATTTAGTAGATAGAATCAACAGGACATACTAAAGACAGGTAAGGACAGATTTGAGGAGCTTCTGGGACCCTAAAGGAACTTTAAACACTGAGCTAAGGTAAGGTGAAATCCTATCTTTCATACAGATAGAATATAGATGTGAGAGCAACCTGCCTCAGGGCCCTTGCACAGACTGTCTCCTCTGTCTGCAGCATCTCCCCACGATCATGAGCCCCCCTCCTCGGTATGTCATGGTTCTTTGCTAAAAGGGCTTCTTCTCAGAGGCCTTCCCCGACTACTTAACTTCAAATTGTAAGCTACTTCCCCCACCACTTCCCCCTATTGCCCTCTCTGGCTTTATCTTTCTCCACTTGTCACATTCTGACATATATTCATTTTAATTGTGTGTTTTTGTCTGTTGTGGTTCCATCTCAGCTCCTAGAGTAAGACCTGTCACAGTGATGTAGGTGAGTACTTGTTGCATGAATGAACAATTCAAAAACTTGTTAGTAAGCGCAAATGGACTCTACCTGCTTTTGTCTTATACGGGGAAGGAGTGATGGTGACACAGCCTTTACTGCAGGAGAAATCGAATTTCTATATCACTCCCTTTCTCCTGTAAGGACTGGGGGATGAAGAAAAAAAGGCAGAGTTCTGGCAATGGCCCCCCACTTGGGCAGAGTGAAGGTAGCACTTTCAAATGTGCAAGGGGAAGCCTACTGTTTAGCGGGGGTATAGCAAGAGAACAGGGGCAGTAAAGGCTTGTGTGCCCTGTTGGTTTTGAGAAGGAAAGTTCCAAGAGTGCAGTGAGGGGACCTTCACTCAGTGTGGTAGGTTGGGGAGAATGGCCACAGAGCTTTGCAGAGCAGGTAGTGTCTCAGACTTGGTTTTATGGCATTTGGAGTTTCTACTGTGTAACCTCTTTCTCCTAAAAAACCTAAAACCTGTTACGAGTGCAGGCCTTGTTATGTGAAGTTTGGGGGCAAGTGAGGAAAGGACCCGAGTTTGACACACTATGGATCAGGGACAGCGAGCAGAGAACTTGAGATGCCACAGAAGTGGGATTCAGAGGAATGCAGCCAAGGACAGCCCTGAGAATACAGGGCCCTGAGACTTTGTAGAAATTTTGAAAAATGCTTTGGAGTGAACCATCACTTGTCGGACCAGTCATGTGGGTTGTCATGATACAATGCATTCACATGGCACTTTATCATTCACAAAACATTTTCACAGATATTATGTTATTGAGCACTGTTATTGAGCAGTCAGGTCATATACCCAAGACCACCTGAGTGTCAGCTGGAGTTGAAATCAGACCTTTGGACTGGAATTCAAATATGTTATTACATTACTTCTGGCTTTTGAAGATTTAATAGTTAAACTTTCAACTATTTGAGAAGCTCAGGTGGTGCAGTAACTTGATGCCTTTGCCTGGGCACAGACTGGAATCCTCTGTCCTGAGAAGGTGGTCAGCAGGAAGAAGCCCCAAGCTGGGGAGTGAGCCTGGTCGCTTGTCCAGTAAGCACAGCTCTGCTCCCCTCTGTCATCTACCCTGTGCAGCAGGCTGGAGGTTTTGCAGAGTCAGAAGGTCTTGGAATCTAACTAAGGCAAAGGGCAAAGGGCTAAAACCTTTCTCTCTTCCCATGTTTTCAGAAGGGGAACTTAGAAGTTGATTTTAAAGAAAAAAGTGATTTCCATTTCTCAAGCCATATTTGAGTCTTCCATGGCTTAGAGCATAAATGGAGCCTAAGTCTGGGTTTGGAAAGTTTGGGAAACTGTGTTTTCGCAATCTTTTCTTTAGTTTAAGCTGTTGCTATGGCATCTTACCCCAAGTATCCTGACTCTTTTTAAGAGATTGCTCTGTTGGGAAAAAATGTAATGATAATCGCATTAGAAATTGAGTGTGCCATAAATTACTCTTTGCTCTGCTTCTTTGGACTGAAGGGAAGAGGTGTTTGTAGTTCTGGTTATAATTGAAGCAAAAATATTTTATATGGACTCAAATTAAAGTGAGGGAGAAATGTCACTTAAAATTTTCTGTTAACATAATATGCTTATGAATCAGGTTTGTAGAATGAGAAGTAAACACACTTATTTTTTTCATCCAAAAAATAATCCACAAATAGAATCCAGGGTGGCAGTGGCATGAAATTTAATTATTTACTCGGAACCATTACAACTGTTTTCTCCGCCTTTCTGTGAATGGCTTTAGTGTGCCCTGAACCCCAAAAGTAAGTTTGTGGAAAATTAACACTAAATTGACTTCTGGTTAGTGAGATAGAGTAAATGGGATATGGGGTGACTTCTTTGTGTTTTTTCTTTGTCCTTTTCTGTATTGCTCAATTTTAAAATTTAGAAGTATGTATTAAATTTCAAAACAACAAAGCTATTACAAATTGAATTGTTACTGATTCTATCAGGGTACAATCAGGAAGAGAGAACCACTCTGAGTTATGGAATGTGGATCTGTTACAGGAAGTAGACCTTACTCGACAGCGGGAGTGCTGGGGAAGTGAAGACTTAAAGGGAGGGTGGGGATCAGAGGAGTCAGCCTGCAGACAGAAGCCAAGCACATCCAATCCCCCGAGGTGAGACCACCAAGAAGCAGTGATGGAGAAACTGCTGTTTTTTAGCTCTCCACAGCCAGGCATCTGGTGATGGTCCAGAAAGCAGGAAGAACAATGAAGAATGGAGCGCAGGAGACAGAACAACCTGAAACCCTCCAGCACCTGTAGGAATGTCTGTCACTGTGTCTAACCCTGACGACCTTCCAAAAGTTATAGCTATTGCTTCACTTCCTCATGCAAACTCCTCTTTTGGAGCCTTCTAACCTGGAACCACACAAGGAGGAGATGCTGGGAAAGAAGCTTCCATCTTAACAAAGTTGACAGCAGATATCACAGACATCGTAAAGCATCATATGTATTTGGTTCTGATCAAAGCCTTTAATTAAATTAAGCTGGTGCCCTGGCTGGTGTGGTTCAGTTGACTGAGCACCGGCCTGTGAACCAAAGGGTCCCCAATTCCATCCCAGTCATGGCACATGCCTGAGTTGTGGGCCAGGTCCCCAGTAGGGGGCGCATGAGAGGCAACCACATGTTGATGTTTCTCTCCTTTTCTTTTTCCTTCCCTTCCCCTCTCTCTAAAAATAAATAAATAAAATCTTAAAAAAAAAAAACAAATTAAGCTGGGCACAAGAAATTCCCCAGTTTACCCCATTCTTTATAAATGTAATCCTCTGGCACAGCCTCTTGTGTGCATCCATCTTGTCTGTCACAACTTACCACAATTGGAAAGAGCTAGTTATTGAACAGTGGCTGTTTCTATTATGGAAATAGCAGTTTTTTCTACTCATTGTGTGTAGATGAGGAAAATCTAAACTGACATACTCAAGTTTTTACCCTCTTAATGCTGTAGAGTCAAAACCTCATTAACTCCAAAGCTGTTTCTATTATGTTCATACATCATCTACCAATCAATGTCAGATCACAGGAATTTCATCATGAGATACACAATGGGAGTAGCCAGAAAAAATGTCTAACTGCTGCTTTATTTTCATCCTGCTGTTTAGCACAGTGATCACCCAACTATCTGATAAAATAACACAAAAAAGTTCTTTCAATATCACTCATTTGTTCTGTATTTATTAAAGTGCCATCCAAGTGTATACATTTAAGATTAAAGAACTCAGGATAAGGGAAATTTTTCAACATGATACAAAATAAGAGAAAACCCCAAAGATTCAAAGATTCAGCTTGGTTGTATGTAAAACTCATTTCCATCACAGTCACTTGAGAAATCACCAAGACTATTATCTCTCTATGATATAATTAGGAGTGTCATTAATATACATCAGATTAATTTTGACCATATTTTCTTTAGTTCCTCACTTATACTTACTTTGTGCTTCATTTACTCTTGCTTGAGAAAGCACTACTATGTACTTAGAATTTTAAAAACTGTAGAAGGTTTTAAGTGTTGCCATAGAGAGGGACTGGCTTTTGCTATGAAAAAAGTTTTATTATTTTATAATCACATAATGAGTTCTTGAAACATTCTCTTTAAAAGAATAGATGCCATATTGCAACAAAATAATGTTATTAAAATTTCATAACCTGAAAACAGCCATTTGTGGTTTTAACAGTACTTAGGGCTCCTTCGAGATAGTACTTGCATTTCTCCTCAAGTGCATTAATTTACAACCGTAAGGGAAGAGTAAAGAGCTCTAAGTTATTAAAAGAAATGTTGACCAGTACAATACAATGTGATAGCTTATAGATTTTCCTAAGCTTCACCTTCTTTCTGCCCCACAATATAGTGGAAAGAGAGTGAGCTTCAGAGTCACCGGATTTGGCTTCAAAATCTTCTACTCCATCATTTTTTAGCCAAAAGACTAATGGCATGTTATTTATCCACTCCGAGGCTCAGATTCCTTATCTATAAAATAGGAATGAGTATTTTTAGTTTGAGATGATATTGCTGCTGTTCAACCATTTTGACCTACCAAAGCGACAATTTTATGTGGTTCAGCCTAGTATATGCTTTATAGATTGGTAGGGGATGAAATAAATGTTCCAGAAGATGAAGCACTTAGCTCCCCACCTGCCTCATGGGCAGTGCTCAATGGATGTTAATTCTACTAATGCTGCCTTTTAACTGGCCTGACTTTGGGGACACTTATTTGGGTGTCTGCATCTGTTTCTTCAGGTTAAATAATCTCTGAGCTTCTGGTTCCTCTGAGCCTTACTTTGACTTCTTCCTATCTATTAAGGCCTCAAAGCAGAACCTTTATCATCATCTTGAAACAATCTTCCTAAACTTATGATCAATTTCACTCCAAAACCCAAATCACAAGTTATAGGATCAGAAAAACAGAACGTCAAACAGGTGAGAGTAGCTACATAGTCGTAACTTCAGAGTATGTAAAGTGCAGAAGACCTAGCAGCATTGGTAAAATCAAAGCACAGCACGGCTCATCCCACGCTCTAAGCGTGGATGAAACATTTAATTCTGTAGAATGCAGACTCTTATTGGACGTCAACAAAGTGAAAGCCTCTGGGCAGGATCCCAGCCCCTCACAAGCCCCCACCCATCTCATTTGCATTTTGTCCATTTGCTGTTACTAGGCGGTTCATTCCTCAGGGTGTCTGAGAGAAACTTCAGCCAAAAAGAGGAGACCTCCGCCTTCCCTTCTCCCCAGCCAGCTGTGGGAGGCAGGCTTCCAATTCCTCATCTGTATTGGTAGTTAGAGACTCTCTTACCTCCTTCCAGTGCTACCTGGGTTTTCTAGTTCATTACAGTCAGTATGTGTTTTGCCAAAAATGATGTAGCAGTCCTCACAGTTATTCGGAAGGGAGTAAGTAGGCTGAAATCTGCTTCGTGAAAGTGTAAGTGCTGGGGAAGCCCAGCATGTATTTGTTTGTTCAATGACATGTTTGTGCCCCTGTTATTTGCCAATCACTGTTCTTGGGACATATCAAAATGAACCAAACTCCCTCTTCTTTATATGTGGGGGTGTAGAAAGAAAGCCAGTAAACAAGAAATAAACCTAATAAGCAAAGGGAAAATATATTTGAAGATGTTGGGTACCATGGTGAAAATAGAGCAGAGTAAGGGGCAGGAAGGCCAGCAGTGACACAAACACTTGCGGCCACTTCTTGTGGCATTCCCAAGACAGGTCCTTGTCCTCACTGCGCTTCCCTTCTGACCTCACTGTGCACTCAGCAGCCGCCAGCTCCTGGCAGCAGCTTTGGTGAGTGTGCAATGCAGGCACCACAAGGCAGCGAACATTTGGTCACACGAGGCATTCGGCATGTGTGCTCAGCACAGATAAGGACATCATTTCCTAATTTTGTGAAAAGAATGCCCTTCATTTTGAGTTTAAAAAAATAGCTTAGGAAGTTCTAAGAAATGTAGGTAGTCTCAAAGCTACCAAATCCTCTGAGCCTTGCTCCAGCCAGTGGTTCTCAAAGGGTTCTCCTTCCACCAGCAGCATCAGCATCACATGGGAATCGGTTTGGGATGCAAATTTGCTAGCTCACCCCGGACTAAGTGAAACAGAAACTCTGGGGTGGGGCCCAAGAACATGCTTTCAGGTGATTCTGATCCAAGAAAATGATGAAAAGCACGGTTAGACCATACTTAAAAAAATAGATTAAAAATATCTTATCATTTTAGAGAGGAAAGATGGTGGAAGAGTGAACCTCCTCCCAGGACCAATCTGGAATTATGACTAAATTGTGGAGAAATCACCCAGAACAAACAACTGAACAATAGCGAGAGAAAAGCCTTATGACCTCAGACAGACAGAAGAATTAGCTTCAGCACAACCGGTCTGGTAAGGAGTGCAGTGGAGACTCAAGGGGGCTGGCTGGGTGCCCACAGGTGGCAGCACCAGAAGGATAATTAAGCGTCCAGTTGGATCCCCCTGAGAAGAATGGGTTCTAAACCCTAGACTGGGATCGCCAGCCTAGAGCACCAGAGCCTGAAAAGTACACAGATAAAAACTGGCAGCAAAAAGCAGCAAGGTTGCTCTCTACCAGAAATAGATAGCTGGATATGCAAAGAGCTGTTTAAAGGGCCAAGGCACAAATTTTCATTTGCAGTCACTTACCCAAGACTCTGGCAAAGGTGGGGTAGAGAGGACTAGAGACACGTGAGGAGAGAATGGGGATGAAAGCTTTGGGAAGAGAACTGAGAGAGTAGGTGCTGGGATCCCAGGGCTGAGTCATCGCCCCTATGGTGGCAGCCATCCTGCTCGAGCAGACCACTTCCCTCTGAGTGGCAGCAGCCTGAGGGGAAACAATAGCCCTGTCCCCAGAAGGGATTCTGCCCTGACCTATGGGGCTTAAGCCTGACTGCTGAGTGCAGAGTGACTAGATTAACAACTGAAAGAGACAACCACAGACAGCAGATCCCTGGCAGTCTCAGAGTGGCTGCCTAAGGTCAGACAGTGTCAACATCTGACATCACCAGTGGCAGATCCAGAAAGAAAAAACAGTGGAAAATACTAGAGGCTACCGAGACAAAATCCACTGTGGTCTTCTCCATGATTAGTGCTATTTTCTTTCTTACAAAGCTTTTAAACATTCATTTCTTATCCAGCAAGTTTGTGCATATTAAGTCACCAGAATTTATACTATAATTAATTTCCCTCTTTTCTTATAATACTCTCAATATCTTTACACCTTTATTAATACTGGTTCATTTGCTGTTGATAACTGAAATTGCAGGGTGAGGGGAGATATTTTTGTGGATGTGGGTTTGTTCCCTGGGCTCTGTGGTTTTTTTTCTGGCAGCACCTGCACAACAGCACACAAGACATGGTGAGAACAGTGACCCTCAGTCAACCAGCTGGAGGGAGGGACCCACCAAAGAATGACCCCAAAACAATAAAAACACAGTTACATCTGGAGAACCAACATAAATGGCATAAAGGGCATCCCAAGAGCATCAAGTTCAGGAGATCAAAGAGGCTGCCCCACTGAATCACACAGGCCTCCTACCACAGAAGTTCACACCAAAAACCCAGGGAGTCAGAATATATCAATTTAAGAAGCAGAGGCTAACAAGAAGAGTCTCACAAATAATGTAAAGACAAAGAAACAACCCCTAATTCAAAGGAAAGGAGGAATCCTCAGAAAGAATGCTAAAAGAAATAGAGGCAAGTCAACTATCAGATATTGATTTCAAAACAGTGATTATAAGGTAGTTCAATGAGCTCACAGAAAATTACCAGAAACTACAGGGAAACTACAATGAACTCACTGCAGACTATATCAACATGAAAAAGGAAATAGAAACTATCAACAAGGGCCAAGAGGAAATGAAGAATGCAATTTCTGAATTAAAGAACACAGTAGAAGGAATCAAAAGCAGGCTAGACGAAGCAGAGAATAAAATCAGCAAGCTGGAAGACAAGGTAGAAAAAAATACCCAGAAAGAGCAAGAAAAGGAAAAGAGGCTCAGAAAGAATGAAGAGGTGTTAAGGGAACTTCAGGACAACATGAAATGTAATAATATCCTTATAATAGGGATACCAGAAGAAGAAGAAGAAAAGCAAGGGATAGAAAACCTGTTTGAAAAAGTAATGATGGAAAACTTCCTTAATTTGATGAGAGAAAAAGTCGCACAAGCCCAAGAGGCGCAGAGGGTCCCAATTAAGAGGAACCAAAAGAGGCCCACACCAAAATACATTATAACTAAAATGGCAAAACGCCAAGACAAAGAGAGAATCTTAAGGGCAGCAAGGGAGAAACAGAAAGTAACATACAAAGGAGCTCTTTAAAGGCTAGCAGCTGACTTCTCAATGGAAACACTACAAGCCAGAAGGGAATGGCAAGAAATATTCCAAGTAGTGAAAAGGTCTGCAAACAAGACTACTGTACCCAGCAATACTCTCAATAAAAATGGAAGGTGAAGTAAGGAGCTTCCCAGACAAAAGAAGACTGAAAGTGAAGGGCTGGAAACAAATTTTCTGAGCAAATGGACAGAAAACAAAAAGCTGGGGTAGTAATACTTACATCAGACAAAATAGACTTCAAAACAAAGGCCATAAAAAGACACACAGAAGGACACTTCATAATACTCAAGGGAAGAATCTGTCAAGAAGACAAACATTATAAACACATATGTACTCAATATAGGAGCACCAAAATATATAAAGAAAATCTTGGAATGCTTTAAGAAAGATGTGGACAGCAACACATTTATACTAGGGGATTTTAACAACCCACTTTCAAAAATGGATAGATCTTCCAAACAAAATATCAACAAAGATATTGTAGAATTGAACAGTGCCCTAAATCAAATAGACTTAATTGATATATATATATATATATATATATATATATATATATATATATATATAAACTTTCATCCCAAAGAAGCAAAGCACACATTTTTTTCAAATGCACGTGGAACATTTTCAAAGATAGACCACATGATAGGACACAAAACAAGCCTCAACAAATTCAAGAAAATTGAAATCATATCAAGCATTTTCTCAGACCACAAGGGCCTGAAACTAGAAACCTCAGGAAAAAACTCAAAAACACTCAAATTCATGGAGACTGTATAGCATGCTATTAACCAATGAATGGGTTAAGAATGAGATCAAGGAAGAAATCAAAAAGTTTATGGAAACAAATGAAAATGTACTCACAACAATCCAAAAATTATGGGACACATCGAAGGCAGTCCTGAGAGGGAAGTTCATAGCAATGCAGGCCCACCTAAAAGAGATAGAAACATTTCAAATAAACAGCCTAACACTACAACCTAAGAACTGGAGGAACAACAATAAACAAAGCTCAGAGTGAGTAGGGGGAAGGAAATAACCAAGATCAGAGCAGAATTAAATGACATAGAGACTAAAAGCACAATTCCAGGGATTGATAAATCCAGGAGCTGGTTCTTTGAAAAGACAAAGAAAATTGACAAGCCTTTAAGCAGACTCATCAGGAAAAAAAGAGAGAGGACCCAAATAAATAAAATGAGAAATGCAAGAGGAGTGATTACAACTGATACTACAGAAATACAAAGGATTGTAAGAAGTTACTGCAAAGAACTACAAGCCAAGACATTTGAAAACTTGAGTGAAATGGACAAATTTCTAGGAAAATATAATTTTCCAAAGCTGAATGAAGAGGAAGCAGAAAGCCTGAACAGAAGAATAACAGCTGATAAAATTGAAACATTAATCAAAAAACTCCCAGCACACAAAAGCCCTGGATCTGATGGGTCACGGGAGAATTTTAGAAAACATTTCAGGAAGAGCAAACCCCTATCCTTCACAGACTATTACAAAAAACCCAAGAAGAGGAAAGACTCTCAAACTCTTCATATGAAGCCAGCATTATCTTCATCCCAGAACCAGATGAAGATGCAACAAAGAAAGAAAACTATAGGCCAATATCGCTGATGAACATAGACACTAAAATCATCAAAAAATATTGGCAAACTGCATCCAGCAATACATTAAAAAGATCATACACCATGACCAAGTGGGACTCATCCCAGGGATGCAAGGATGGTACAATATTTGCAAATCAATAAATGTAATAACATCATATAAACAAAAGCAAAGACAAAAATCACATGATCATACCAATAGATGCGGGAAAAGCATTTGATAAGGTACAGCACCCATTTATGATAAAAACACTCAGTAAAGTGGGAATAGAGGGAGCATTCTTCAACATAATAAAGGCCATCTATGAGAGACCTACAGCCAACATCATACTTAACAGGCAAAAACTAAAAGCTTTTGCTCTAAGATCAGGGACAAGACAAGGATGTTTGCTTTCACCACTTTTATTCAACATAGTACTGGAAGTCCTAGCCACAGTGATCTGAAAAGAAAAAGAAATAAAAGGCATCCAAATTGGAAAGAGGAAGCAAAACTGTCATTGTTTGCAGATTGCATACAAAATCCAATAAACTCCCCCCAAAACTACTTGACCTAATAAATGAATTTGGCAAAAAAGCGGGATACAAAGTCAATATTCAGAAATCGAAGGCATTTTTGTACAACAACAATGAAATATCAGAACAGAAAATAGGAAAAAAATCCCATTTGATATAGCAACAAGAAAAATAAAGTACCTAGGAATAAACCTAACCAAGGAGGTAAAGGACCTATACTCAGAAAACTACACAACACTGAAGAAACAAATTAAGGCAGGCACAGATAAATGGAAGCATGTACTATGTTCATGGATTGGAAGAATTAACATCATCAAAATGTCCATACTACTCAAAAAAATTTATAGATTCAACGCAATACCTATTAAAGTACCAATGACATATTTCACAGATATAGAACAAACATTTCAAAAAATTATATGGAACCATAAATGACCTCAAATAGCTGCAGCGATTTTGAGAAAGAAGAACAAATTAGGAGGGATCACCATACCTGACATCAAACTGTATTACAAGACCACTATAATCAAAACAGCCTGGTACTGGCATAAGAAGAGACACATAGATCAATGGAACAGAATAGAGAGACCAGAAATAAACCGAAGTCTGTACGGTCAATTAATATTTGACAAAGGCAGCAGAAGCATAAAATGGAGTAAAAATAGCCTCTTCGACAAACGGTGTTGGGAGATCTGGACAGCTATATGCAAAAAAATGAAGCTTAACCACCAACTTAAACCATATACAAATATAACCTCAAGATGGATAAAAGACTAAAATATAAGTCATGACACCACAAAAGTCCTAGAGGAGAACTTAGGCAGGAAAAATCTCAGGTATTCCATGCAGAAATATTTTCACCCATATGTCCTCTAGAGCAAGGGATATAAAGGAAAAAATAAATAAATTAGACTTCATTAAAATGAAAAGCTTCTGCACAGCTAAAGAAAACAACAGCAAAACAAAAAGGGAACCAACCACATGGGAAAATTTATTTTCCAATAATGCCTCAGACAAGGGTTTGATTTCCAAAATATATAAAGAACTCACACGATTTCACTCCAGGAAGACAAACAATGCAATTAAAAAAATGGGCAAAGGACCTGAACAGACACTTCTCCAAGGAGGACATACAGAGGGCCCAGAGATATATGAAAGGATGCTCAGCATCACTAGCCATCAGAGAGATGCCAATTAAAACCACAATGAGATACCACTTCACACTGGTCAGAATGGCCATCATAAACAAATCAACAAACAGTAAGTGCTGGAGAGGTTGTGGAGAAAAGGGAACCCTAGTGCAGTGTTGGTGGGAATGCAGTCTGGTGCAGCCACTGTGGAAAACAGTGTGGAATTTCCTCAGAAAACTAAAAATGGAACTGCCTTTTGACCCTGTAATTCCACTGCTGGGATTATACTCTAAGAATCCTGAAACGCCAATTCAAAAGAATGTATGCACCCCGATGTTCATACATTAGCAGCACAATTTACAATAGCCAAGGGCTGGAAGCAACTTAAGTGCCAATGAGTAAATGAGCGGATGAAAAAACTATGGTACATTTACACAATGGAATACTACGCAGCAGAAAGAAAGAAGGGGTGCCTACCCTTCACAGCAGCATGGATGGATCTGGAGAGCATTATGCTAAGTAAAATAAGCCAAGAGGTGAAAGACAAATAACCTATGATCTAACCTTTAACAGGAACCTAATCAACAAAACAAACAAGGAAGGAAAATATAACCAGAGACACTGAAATAAAGAATAAACTGACAGTAACAAGTGGGGAGGTAGGTGGGGCTAATGGGGGTGAAATGGGGAAGGGTCATCAAGGAACATGTATAATGGACAGATGGACAAAACCCAAGGAAAGTAGGATCAATTGTACTTGAACAACAATAAAAAAGAGAGAGAGAAAATATTTTATCATTTTAATAGTCTTCTCACTTGAGCTGTACTATGACAGTGCAGGCAGCATAGCAAACATTATGCTCATGAAAAAATTAGTAAAATAAACAGAAGGCAAACTTAGGCTCAGAGAGGCTAAATGAGTAGCTCCGGATCACATAGCTAGTACGCACTGGGGAAGTAGTGTTCTGTTTCCTTGCTCCTTTCCAAGCTCTCTCCCTTTGGTTCTTTCTCCCTTTGGTTCTTTCCCTTGCATACTTTATCCACAATCTATACACTGGAATTTAGATGCCTGCTTTAAACCCTCAGATCAACATGGGACAGAATATAGAGATTATAGTTGATATATTGATACTGTAACACAAATCTCTAATGTCAGAACTGTAAGTCCCTTTATACGGAGGGTGTAGAGTTGAAGTTCATTATTTCTCTCTTTAGCAAGAAGAAAGGACCTTGCAAATGGGAAAATATTTACCACAAGTGTCCTTCCCAGTTATTTAGTAGTCTGACTGCTGTTTCCAGGATCCTTCACCAAGGCCTGGAGCCCAGGGCGTGTCCTGTTCCAGGAGGCTTCACACTCTGCAGAGGGGGTGGTGTGGTTTTCATGATCCACACTGCCATCTTCTGGGGAATCTCGCCTATAGCCAGCTGTTTAAGGTTTAGTGCCAGTGCTCCAACTCAAAGATGGGTCCACTTATCTCCGCTGGACTATTCCAAGGAACTGAAATGATGATGATGACAAAATGCAGAGAATTCTGAGGTTTACAGCTGTTCTCACTGTTTTAAAAGCACCTCCCATAAAGAGTATAGCTGGTCAAACAAAAAAAAGAGAAGAAAACACATAAAAGAGTTGTCACTATTTTGGGAAGGTGGGAGTGGGTGGAATGGCCGTGGTGAGGAAGTGAAGAAGACTTGAAAGTATACAATCCACAGTGATTGGCTGTGGATCATGAGTACTCTGCAAACTCTCTTCTTTGTTTTCCAAAATTTGTTCAGTAACAGGTTGAGGGATATATCTAGCTGTATTCATTTTCTAGGGCTGCCCTAACAAACTACCACACAATGGGAGTCCTAAAGCAACAGAAATTTATTGTCTCACAGTTCTGGAGGCTAGAAGCCTGCAATCCAGTTTTCAATAAGGCAATGCTCTCTCGGAAGGCTCTAGGGAAAATCTGTTCCGTGTCCTTCTCTCAGCACCTGGGGTCACCAGCTGTCCTCATCACCCCAATCTTTGCCCCTTCCATCATCATGTGGCCATCTCCCTGTACTTCTCTGTCTCTTCTCCCCTTACAAGGACATCAGTCACATTGGAATAAGGGCTCACCCTACTCCACTATGACCTCCTCTTTACGAATTATACTTGCAATGACCCTGTTTCCAAATAAGGGCACATTCTGAGGGTCTGAGAGGCACAAGAGCACTGGGATCTGATCTTGGCTCAGCTACTAATTAGCTGTTTAACCTTGAGCAAGCTATTGGCTCTTTCTGAGCATTTATTTTCTCTTCTATAAGGGCAAGACCAACCGCACAGGATTTGGCTCAGGAGATGGTGGGTTGTAGTTAACTGATTGTTTCTCCTGTGTGTGATAACAATTAGGTCTATTTCAGTCTTAAGTGGTTGCCTTGGAAGAGTGACATTATTTTAAAATCTAAGAGTGCCTGTAGCTAGCTAGTCCCCTCCCACTCCCAGCCCCCAGCCCTGTGCAAGCCTGACTTTCCAGGACTTGACTCCTCAACTCCAAGTATGTCCAGACCTTGGTGTTAATAGAAGAGGGCTGTCAGATCTACTGGGAAGAAAGCAGCTCCCTCCTCATCCTGAGTAAACTTCTCTTCGTGAGGTTGAGTATGGAGAGAGCATAGAGATGTTATCTGGGAAGGCCATGATATTGACTTATTAGAAATTGTTAACATTTAAGATGCGTTCATTTTCCAATAAATTAGAAGCGCAAGAGACCAGGACTTTCTCATGGGAGGAAGGAGGCTGACCCTGTGGGGTACATTTTTACCTGAAGGGAGGTAGTAAAAATGAGCTACCTAAGAATTTCTTAGTGGTAACCGATTTGCCACCTGAGAAAAAAGGCCCCGAGTCGTCAACTTTGGTATTTGCAAGAGTGAAATGTTCTATGTGCTCCCCTGAAAATGTGCATGTGGCTCTGTGTATGCATGTGTTTACAGAACGTGTAAATAAATGTGAGTAGAATATGAAACACATGGGACTGTGTTTATGAAAATGCATCCACTTATGCTAATGAATTACTTCCATCTGAGAACAAATGGTTATTGTCTACAGAAGTGCTATGAACGAGGGAGATTACTGGAGCTTTTGTCCTCACACATGGAGAAACTGAGTCACTAAAGTAATGTTTTTGTCATAAAAGGAAGGAAATGTGGCTTATGTCAACAGTGAAAACTTTATTGTTTAAGGAGCATATAAGAGAGAAAGAAAGAGTAGAAGGAAAGTTACCCTCAGAAATCCTGTTTTCACAACAGAGGAACTTTAATTTCCGAATTCACTTCCCGTGTTCAGTGTCATCCACATCCCACGCACTCATGTCTTCAGTTTTAGCAAACTTCTCCAAGGCTCCCAACAACTTGGTGAGCATAAAAATCACTGGGGAGCTTAAAATGTTTAAAACGCATGTTTCTGATCTCACTTCCCAAGAGTCTAATGACATGGGTCTCAGTGAGCGCCAGGAACCTGCCTCCTTAGCGAGCGCCCTCAGCGAGGTGTGTGTGAGGGGGCCAGGCTCTGACAGACGCGCTGCCACACTCCGGGTGGGGCGGGGGGATGAGGAAGCGTTGTCTTTTTCATAATAGGAGCGTGGGTGGGGCGATGCAACGCAACCTCTGAAATCCGACTCCGCCGGTGGCGCGGATCTGAAGGATCTAACCTGGTGGAGTCCCAGCCAGTGCACAGGCCGGGCACTTCAGACAAATCAGTTCATGGAGCCACTTCCTCTTGCTGAGCCAAAACGCACCCTTGGTGAAATAGAGCTTAACATTTCAACTATGGGTTGTGACCTCATGCTACCAATTTAAGGGGTCTTGAGTAACTTTTTTTTTAATCCTCACCCAAGAGCATTTTTTCATGCTTTTAGAGAGAGAGGAAGGGAGAGAGAGCAACATTGATGAGAGACAGACCCATCAGTTACTGTAGGCGGCCTGGGCTGGGGATAGTAAATGTCCAGACTTGGACCAGGGATCAAACCTGCAACCTAGCTATGTGCCCTGACCAGGAATCAAACCCACAACCTTCCGGTTATGGGATGACACTCCAACCAACTGGGCCATACCAGCCAGGGCTTGAGTAACATTTTAAAAATCTTTTGTTTTTGAAATAATTAGAGTTGCACAAAAAGTAGCAAAAATAGTTCAGACAGGTCCTATGCAAAGTCCCATGTAGTCATTCACCCAGCTTCCCCCAGTGGCAGCATCTCACATGAGTATAGTATCTTATTAAACCCAGGAGGCTGACATTGGCATAGTACATCTGACTGCTACCGATGAATGACCTTGCTCAGACTTCACCAGCTTTTACGTACCCACCCTCATGTGCATGCGTGTAATTCTGTCACAGGTGTAGGTTTGTGTAACTTCCACCACCATCGGTACACAGAACTCTCCCTTCCCACAGAAGTTGGTGTTCTCTCTGCATAGTCACCCTCTCCTCCCACCCATCCTGTTCATAGCCCTGGAAACCAGGGATCTGTTCTCCATTTAAGCAACATTTTAAATGATGAAATAGAACAGAGCAAATGGAAGATAAAATATCAGAGTGCATTTCAAAGTGGATGGGGAAGTATTGATTTGGGGAACTTTTGTTCTGTTATACATGCATATGGATATGCATTGGGTTGTGTTAGGAAATATATCGCTAATGGAGAGTTGCAGGTAAAAAAACAATTGAGAAATGCCACAATACAAGATAGGCTGCAGCATTAGCAAAACCTTCCCGCCCCAGCGGGGCTCACAGTCACGGAGCAGAGGCTGTTTGCCTCCTCCGAGGGCAGCTGCTGTCCTCCAGGCCTTTAATCGATAACTGTCTGCTTCACATTTGGATGGAATGCCACCTTCTGAACGCTAAGTGTTGTGGATGTTCCTGCTCAGACCTGTGGAAGGGGGACAAAGGGAACAAAAGAGGTAAAGGGGCTTAAGCACTCACTGCACAAGGCTTCCCTGGCCCAGCCTCCCCTGGGGCTTGAAAGCAAAGGGAAGCCAAGTGATAAGCCCCTCAACTCTGCTGACTCCCCAAAGGCTGTGCAAAGGAGCAGAGAATGATGTTCCTGGGACATTTTTTCATCCAAGAGCCATTTAATGGTGTGCCGTGCACAGTCAGGTGACTTCAGAAAAACCCAATTTATTGCAATTTTAAATAAAAATATTGGTTAACCTCTGTATTAAATTTAAGAGAAGTAAACCTCTACTTTCTTGTTTCACAAGTAAAGCTGGCTGTGTCGGTGTTTTTGGTCATCAGTTAGAGACCAGATCCCGTGTCCTGTCCCACTCCTCTGACTCCTTCTCTGCTTCCACGTTGGCGGGGGCTGCGGCAGCAGGATGGGAAACGGTGGCGGCGGCGGCCACGAGGGCAGCAGCTACTAGTGCAGATGGATCGGCCAAGAGGGCCTTGGACTTTTCAGCAAGTGGAAGGTGTAATCCGTCTCCAAAGGCAAAGCCCAGACCCACTTGTGTTCATTGATGGTAGAATAGAATACTGATGCAACAGCTGGCTAACCAATCTGTGGACACGACCCGGCAATATTTCGGACACTCTGCAGGAAGCGAGAACAGAGGCTCCTCTGGGATGCTAAGCACTGCTGGGTTGTAGATGCCGCCATTGTCAAGCACTCGCTGATTGATCTGCTCAAGGGAGAAGAGGGGGAGATGTTCAGCCGTGTGGTCGTACTGGCTCCACTTTGTCTCCAGTTTTAAAAGCTGCATGTCACTCAGGATTGCAATGGTGTTTCTGGAGATTTTAGTGGTGAGCCCGAAAGCCTGGGAGAAGGAGATCTTCTCAGGCCCCCGACCAGCGTTCTGAGCTGGCACAGTGACTTCACGTCGAGGTTCTCTCTGCTGCGCAGAAAACTCACGTTTCTCCACAGCTGGGTTGTTTCCCTGTGCTTGTGACAGTCTTGCAGACTGTGCTTCTTGCCCATCAGGAGCACAGCCTTCCTGCTCAGGAATGTGCAGATCTGCTGCATCTGCTTGCAACCATCATTGCCTGTTCCCACAATGAGGTGTTTTGGGTAATCATCCAAAAACTAAATCTTAAAGAAGCAAAAGGCTTCCAGGTATCCCTGTCTTCCCTGGGCATCACAAGGGTGCATTTGGGATTGTCACCCAGGTTTAAAGACCATGTCACTTTCACAAAGATGCTGGTAAGAGGAGGCATCAACATTCTAAGTAATAGATTTCATATTAGGGATAATATTTTGTAGTATTTTACAAAAAGTACATCTGGCTAGAAAGTAAATGGATGGATGCATGGATGAGGTTCCCATTGATTTTCTTTCTTATTCCTTACTACTGATGAATGAATTAGAGCATCCTGACTCAAAGGCATAGGTCATTTCAAATGGCAAGTATTTGGTGAATTTGTCAAATCCTTTCGAAAACTATGAGAAGCTTTCTCTGTAGGACGCTTCTTAGCACCCTGCAGTTGTTAATGGGCATGTCCTGCTCAAAAGCTGAGAGATGGACTGTTTCAGCTTCGGAGACAGTGGTGAATGGATGGGTGCCTAATCTATTCTTAGGTTGCAGATAGCTCTGAAAATAATATCTTCATGTTCAGTTGCAACACTGGGACGTAAGTTTTAAACATGTGCAACCATATGCCATTGATCTGTTTCACCAATGAGCAGAGTTGGAACGAGTCCAGCTCTCGGGGCCTGAGCCATTAGCAATAGAGCTTGGTTGTCTATGAAGTCTGGGCAGCCTATAATCAATGCCAGAATTTTTATAGTTTGGGCCTGAAATGATTGATTCCGGTCTTTCAAGATATTAGAAATTTGCTGCCAGGTGTCAGATGAACCAACATCCTGAAATCACAGAAATGACCTTTATTACAATCACCATTCTTCACTTCAAACCTCACGTGAGCGGTCTTTGCTTTGACAGGCAGCATAATTCACTTTGGAAAAGCAATGTCTCACGTTGGCTACTCCATTTTTCCCACAACACAAATTGCACCGATAATCCAAATGGACATACTGAAAAAAAGGATATGCATGTGGATGGATGATTGGTGCAATTTTCTCCATTTTCTTTTCTTTTTTCTCAACTTATAAATCCTTTAATTTTGTGTAAATTTGGTACAGAATATTTTTTATTTTTTTCCTTTTTTGCCAGTGATTTTCTTTTTTTAAAATATATTTTATTGATTACGCTATTTCAATTGTTCCATTTTCCCCCCTTTATTCCCTTCCACCCTGCACACCCCCTCCCACCCGCACTCCCCCCCATAGTTCATGTCCATGGGTCGTACATATAAGTTCTTTGGCTTCTACGTTTCCTATACTATCCATTACCTCCCCCTGTCTATTTTGTATCTACCATTTATGCCTCTTATTCTCTGTACTTTCCCCCCTCTATCCCCCTCCCACTCCCCTGTTGATAGCCCTCCATGTGATCTCCATTTCTGTGATTCTGTTTCTGTTCTAGTTGTTTGCTTAGTTTTTTTTTTTTTTAAGGTTCAGTTGTTGATAGTTGTGAGCTTGTTGTCATTTTACTGCCCATATTTTGTATCTTCTTTTTCTTAGATAAAAGTCTCCTTAACATTTCATATAATAATGGCTTGGTAATGATGAACTTCTTTAACTTGACCTATCTGGGAAGCACTTTATCTGCCCTTCCATTCTAAATGATAGCTTTGCTGGATAGAGTAATCTTGAATGTGGGTCCTTGCCTTTCATGACTTGGAATACTTCTTTCCAGTCCCTTCTTGCCTTTAAGGTTTCTTTTGAAAACTCAGCTGTTACTTATGGGCACCCCTTTGTAGGTAACTGTCTCCTTTTCTTTTGCTGTTATTAAGATTCTCTCCTTATCTTTAATCTTGGGTAATGTAATTGTGATGTGCCTTGGTGTGTGTTTCCTTGGGTCCAACTTCTTTGGGACTCTCTGAGCTTCCTGTAAGTCTATTTCTTTCACCAGATTGGGGAAGTTTTCCTTCATTATTTACTCAAATAAGGTTTCAATTTCTTGCTGTTGTTCTTCTCCTTCTGGCACCCCTATGATTCACATGTTGGAATGTTTAAAGTTGTTCTAGAGGTTCCTAAGTGTCTCCTCATTGTTTTGAGTTCTTATTTCTTTATTCTGTTCTGGTTGATTGTCTATTTCTTCCTCTGGTCCAAACCGTTGATTTGAACCTCGGTTTCCTTCCCGTCACTGTTGATTCCCTGTACATTTCCCTTTATTTCACTTTTCATAGCCTTTGCTTTTTCCTCTATTTTACAACCATACTCAACCAATCCTGTGAGCTTTCTGATTACCAGTGTTTTGAACTGTGCATCTGACAGGTTGGCTTTCTCTTCATCACTTAGTTGTATTTTTTCTGGAGCTTTGATCTGTTTTCATTTGGACAATTTTATTTTTATCTCAGCACACTTGTTATGTAGTAAAGGGTGGAGCCTTAGATATTTGCTGGGGTGAGGCAACCCACATTGCTATGTTGTGGTGCTGAATGTGGGGGAGGGGTCCCAGAGGGAACAATGCTACTTGTTCAGCTCTCTCTTGGCTTTCAGTCACTGCTTTTGCTACCCACGAGCCAATTGGGCCCTTCAGGTGCTGATTCCCATGTGGGTGGGTTTGTGTACATTCTAGGACCCTGTGGGCCTCTCCAACAATCTCTCCTGTGAGTCTGGGAGTTTCTCCCACCACCTCAACCCTCACAGGTTTTGCTAGTCAGAGGTTTTGAGGCTTTATTTCCCTGCACTGGAACCCTGGGTTGCATGGTCTGCCTAGCTCCCCAGTTGTTTCTCCTGGTTTATCTGCACGCAAATGTGGGACTGCCCCCTCCTCCAGCTGCCACCTTGTCTCATATGCCAGCCTCCACCTTGCCCGCCCTGGTCCTCCAGCCACCACCTTGCCTCGAGTCCTCTCCACCCCAGCTGCCCGTCTCTGCCCCTCCTACTGGTCTGGATGAATGCTTCTTTTTTAATTCCTTGGTTGTCAGACTTCCATAAATTTGATTTTCCGTCAGTTTTGTTTATTTTTTGTTTTTAAATTTGTTGTTGTCCTTCTTTTGGTTGTGAGAAGAGGCACAGTGTGTCTACCTACGTCTCCATCTTGGCTAGAAGTATTTTTTCACTTTTTATTAGCGCCATTGTTGTTTTCTTTTTAAAATTATATTTTATTGATCATGCTATTACAGTTGTCCTAACTTTTCCTCTTTGCCCCCTCTTCACCCAGTACCCTCCACTTCTTCAGGCAATTCCCCCCACCATTGTTCATGTCCGTGGGTCATGTGTATACATTCTTTGGCTACTCCGTTTCCTACACTGTTCTTTACATCCTGATGACTACTCTGTGACTACCTATTTGTGCTTCTTGATCCCCTCACCTCTTCACCATTACCCCACAGTCCCCTCCCATCTGGCAACCTTCAAAATGCTCTCTGTACCCATGATTCTGTCTCTGTTCTTGTTTTCTTAGTTTGGTTTTTAGATTCAATTGGTGATAGATTTGTATTTTAGGCCATTTTATTGTTCATAGTTTTGATCTTTTTCTTAAATAAGTCCCTTTAACATTTCATATAACAATGGTTTGGCGATGATGAACTCCTTTAGTTTTTTCTTTTCTGGAAAGCTCTTTATCTGCCCTTCTATTCTAAATGACAGCTTTACTGGGTAAAGCAATCTTGGCTGTAGGTCCCTGCTTTTCATGACATTGAGTATTTCTTGCCAATCCCTCCTAGCCTGCAAAGTTTCTTTTCAGAAATCAGCTGACAGTCTTATGGAAACTCCCTTGTAGGTAAGTAACTAACTTCTTTTTCTCTTGCTGCTTTTAAGATTCTCTCTTTATCTTTAACCTTTGACATTTTATTTACGATATGTCTTGGAGTGGGCCTCTTTGTATCCATCTTGTTTGGGATTCCCTGTGCTTTCTGGACTAGTATGTCTATTTCCTTCACCAAATTAGGGAAGTTTTATTTCATTACTTTTTTTTTCAAATAGATTTCCAAGCTCTTGCTCTTTCTCTTCTCCTTCTGGCACCTCTATGATGCATATGTTAGACCTCTGGAAGTTGTCCCAGAAGCTGCTTATACTATCCTCATTGTTTTGGATTCTTTTTTCTTCTCCTTGTTATGATTGCTTGTTTTTTGTTTCCTTGTGTTCCAAATCATTGATTTGGTTCTTGCCTTTATCCACTCTACTCTTGTTTCCCTGTGACTTGTTCTTTATTTCAATTAGTGTATCTTTCATTTCTGACTGGATCTTTTTTATGCTGCTGAAGTCCTCACGAAGTTCCTTGAGCATCCTTATAACCAGTGTTTTGAACTCTGCATGTGATAAATGGCTTATCTCCATTTTGTTTAGTTCTTTTTCTGGAGTTTTGATATGTTCTTTCATGTGGGCCATGTTTCTTTGTCTCCTCATTTTGGCATTCTCCCTGTGTTTGTTTCTATGTATTCAGTAGAGCTGTTTTGACTCCATGTCTTGGTAGTGTGGCCTAATGTAGTAGGTGTCCTGTAGGATCCAATAGCACAGCCTCCCCTGTTATCTAAGCTGGGTTCTTGGGGTGTACCATCTGTTGAGCTGAGTACACTCTCCTATTGTAGTTGAGACTTAGTTGCTTTTGGCAGATCAATGGGAGGGACTCACCCAAGCTAGTCAACTGCAAGGATGGGCTGTGAATACTGACCACCAACCTCTACCCTCTGTGGAGGATCAGCTGTGCAGGGGCAGGGTGATGGTGCTCTGATGTGGTTTGTAGCTGTCTGCTGGGTGTGCTGACCCTGAGGTTTCCCGGGTGATGCAGTCCAAGGTCAGCCCCCACCTGTGTTTTGCCCAGGGCCACCCTGCCTGAGCTATAAAGCAACCAGTGATGGCCGCTACTTGTTTTGGGCTTAGAGATTCCCAGGAGAAGCCAAGCTGTAAGTCTAGACCTGGGGTTCACTAAGGCCAGCTGTTGCTTGTTTGTTAGGATTTAGTAAGTTTTGAAGCATGAGCCAAGAGCAGCCATTCATATGGAAAAACAACTTGGGTGGGCTCATAAATTGGGTAGGGTGGAGTCTCTGGGGATCTCCTGGGCAGGTCAAACAGTGTTAGCCAGGCTGATGGAGTCTCAGATATGGCAGCAGCTTGCTGGCTCTGTCGGGGTAAGATTTAGAAAAGGGACAATGGCCTCTGCTTGCTTTGATGCCAGACACTCCAGTTTCTCCCTGTTTACCACTGCACTTTCAAACTGCTACCCTGGCTCTGGAGCTCAGAGGGAGTGCATCTGATTAGGTGAGTTCTTAAGAGGAACTTCTTGGGAATCCAGAAGTTTCTTCCACCAACTCAGTCCCTGCTGGTTTTTGCAGCCAGAAGTTGTTGGGACTTATCTACCTGGCTCTGGAATCATGGGCTGTGGGGCCTGGGACTCCTTGTTCCTGAGATATCCCTCCTGAATTTATATCCACCACATATGGGTGAAGAGCCAGCCTGTTCTGTATCTGCATCCCTCCTACCAATCTGGATGGATTTGGTTTGTTTAATTCTGTAGTCTTCAGACTTCTATTCAACTTGATTTCTGATTGTTCTGGGTGATGGCTATTCTACATTTCAGTTGTAATTTTTTTTTAAAGATTTTATTTATTTCTTTTTATAGAGGGGAAGGGAGGGAGAAAGGAATATCAGTGTGTGGTTGCCTCTCATACATCCCCGACTGGGGACCTGGCCCACAACCCAGGCATGTTCCCTGACTGGGAATCGAACCAGTGACCCTTTGGTATGCAGACCTGCACTCAGTCCACTGAGCCACACCAGCCAGGGCTTTTGTTGTAATCTTTTTTTTTTTTTAGATTTTATTTATTTATTTTTAGAGAGAGGAGAAGGGAGGGAGACAGAGAGGGAGAGAAACAGCAATGTATGGTTGCCTCTCAAATGGCCCTCACTGGAGACCTGGCCTGCAACCCAGGCATGTGCCCTGACCGGGAATCGAACCAGGACCATCTGGTTCCCAGCCCGCGCTCAATCCACTGAGCTACACCAGCCAGGCCTTTTGTTGTAATTTTGATGTGGTTGTGTGAAGAGGTGAGCCATATCTGCCTACACCTCCATCTTGACTAGAAGTCCATCCATTTTCTTAAACACTGATTCAAGATCAAGAGAATGTCATCAACCATTGTCATCATCCCCTCTGGGGATAACCCTGGTATGGATTGACATTCAGATGTACCCTTTTTTATTTACCTGGTAACACTCCCACTTGTGGACACACCAAGACTTGCCACCCATCAGTAGTGATTCATGGCAGGTCTTTTAGGTCACATTACATCTTTCAGGTTAGTTAATCTAATACACACGTCAGTTTCACATAGCATGGGTTCTCACTGGTAACCATCAGTGACAGTCATTAATTGTTTTTCCTCATGAAAGCAAGTACTATGGCAGGGACAACTGTCCCTACATAGTTTCCTCCCAGCATTTCCCAAAGTGTCATGTGCAGGCCAAAGTATGTGAGAGCTAGTGTGTGTTTTCCATCTCTTCCCATGCTACAATTATCTTGGAAGACCTGCTCTACACGACCCAGCCACAATATGAAAGGGGACAACCCAGCTGCATCAGACTTAATAAAAGCATGGTTTTAAGGTGTATCTGTTGTTCCATGTAGTCTAGCCTAACTTGACTTGTACACAGGCCAAAAGTTGATTCTTACTTTGGTCATGGACTTTTAATACAGCTATACAGTAAACTAGCATGCACATATGATAGCGACAGCCTTTGTACGTTATATGCCCCCACATTTTATGGATGTTCACAGACATGTTTTATACAGGAATTTTGTGAATAAAATTTTTCCTGGCATAACACTTTAAATTTTGATACTGGTTTTCTCATAGTCTTGAGAGGAAAGCAAACTACTTATTTTTACTAAAAGGAGTGGGAGTTTGAATACTGTCTTATGGTTTTGGTCTCTTCTTTGTCCTTAGCAACAATATTACATACTGCAAAGCATTATCTTGTACTTGTCCTAGAAAAACTCAGTTCTACTAGAAAGGTTAGAGTGTTTTGCCTGAAAATAATGCAGAAATTTGACAAAGTTTCTTAGAAGACAGCACACATTCAACTTGACTTTTCATTTTCTGTTCCTTAGAGAAATACTCATTTGTTTGATTCATACAGACTCATATTCCATATTCACAAGAAGTTCCTACCCACTGCTAACATGTGGGGTGATTTTCTGAGTTGTTGTAGTTTATATTACTATGCTCATTACCCTCTTCATGCCTCAGGTGACTATTTTTAAAACAGTAACCCAATGTTCTAAACTGGGAATATAATGTAACTGTCTTACCCCAGGTCCTCAGGAAAGCAGAGCCTGAGGCAAGGATTAAAGTTTTGATATTTTCTTTGGGAGGAGCAAACCTAAGGCCGTGAGGGCGAGGGAAAAGGGGCTAAGGCAAGAAAACAAGTGAATCAATGCAATGTATCACACTACTGTCCTGGCTGCGGCATCACTATCAGCCAGGAAGAGAAACAGTGGACTGTGCAGCAGGCATGTCCACGTCCCTGAAAGGGTTACAACTCCATGGAGAAGGAGGAGTTTATCTGCCAGCTCATCCTGTCTTCTGTATCCCAGGGTCAGTGTACACCCCCCGGGTGGCCAAATGGCCCTCACTACTGGGTCGTGCCATTTAACCCCTTGGTGGCTTCTTAGGCTCATTTCTGTACTCTATTAAGTGAAGATAATATAAGACCTCCCTTATGAAGTGCTTTGAAGATTAAATTGGGTTATAAATTTAAAACCTTACCCATCACAGGTACTCAAATAAATGAGTACTCAGCCTCTGACCAGAGAGTTCCCATTCATCTATGAAATGATGAGGAACTTGTCATCAGCAGCCTGAAAGGGATAGTGGAGACAGCTGGGTGTGGTGACAAACTTAGAACCTGGTCCAACACTGATGGCAGCTAGTTTGACCCTATTCATGAGAGTGGAGGGAAAGAATGGAATCCAAAAATGTTTCCGCAGGAGTAGCACTAAGCAAAAATTAAATAACTTAAGATGGAAAGGACCAATGGCCAAACACAATAGCTTAGAATGGCTCCCTCAGGAAAATGTCTACTTCAGTACTGTTCCAGGAATTCAGAGAATGTTGGAAATCATTGATTCCACTTTGTTTCTGCCTTTTTTCTTTTCTGTAAATATCATGTAGACCAAGAGCAAAAGTTCACATCTCCATCTGTTGTCTCACTGGGGCAGTTACTCCTTTAAGTCTGGGAGGTAAGAAAATCAAAGTTCCAAGAACTGGCCCTCGACTTTCCCCACAAGGAGTCCTCTTATTTTGAGTGGCACAGTTACAGATTTCACTACAGAGTGACAACCCCACTGCATTTTAGCCAAGAAGCCGCCGCTTAAGAAAAAATATCTCAAGCCCTGCTGAAAACAGATCCAGTGTTAACAGAGTTAAATTAAACCTTGAAGCCAAGACATTTAAAAATGGTTATTCTCGTGTTGCTTGTTACTTCTTCACATGGCACACAGCTGAATACCTTAATTCTCTGTAGAGTTCCTCAAGGACACAATTTTTCAGTCAGCAAATACCTCTTGAGATTTGAGGTGGGACTGAAAACATTAATATGCAAGCATTGCATGAGCTTCCTGCACTCAAGGAGCTTACACTTTGGCTGAAAACATGTGAATTAACTAACACAGTAGTGAAAAGGATGTTCTAAGGTTATATAAGATTCTGGGCAAATGAGTGATAAAGGTAGCTAAGAACAGGACAAATCAGTAGAGATGTAGACTTGAGGCAGATTTTGAAAGGCTATAAAGAGGTCGGTTTGAGAGGAGGGGTTGAAAAGAGCAGACACTCTAGGCTTGGGGAATGTGAGTAGAGGTATAGAGGGAAAATGTACATGCCACAGTCAGAGAGCAGAGTAGGAAATAATAACAGCAAGTGTTTACTGAGTACTTACTGTCCATTTGGTTGTGCTAAACCCTTCAAAATTATTCTTATGTAGTCCTCTAATGGCCCTCAAAACAGACATTCTTAACCATCTCCTTTTACTGAGGTAACTGACCTTAGAGAGTGAGTGCCTTGCTGGCAGGGATTTGAACTCAGGACCAGGGTTCAGGTCAGACTGTGAGGAGCCTTACATGCTAGACCTGTGTGGGGTAATGGGCGTGCAGAAAGAATACAAGGAGGAGTGAGCCTTGGTCCTCAGACTTATAGCCTCACTGGGGAGAAAAATTAGATCTCCAAGCAATAGAACAGTGGAGTGCAGGATGGACTGGGGCAGGGAATCCAGGGCCTGTGAAGGTTTGGATATCAGATTATCAGGCAGCACCCAGAAACTCTAGGGGTGGGTGACCAGCAGTCAGTGTTTTCCTAGGCCCTCAGGTGACACTGGTGATGCTGCACGCTGAGAACCATCTAGTGATAGCTGTAGGAATGAAAAAGGCCGACTGGTGAAATGTTACCAAGGCAGATTTAACAGAAAACCTGTGTCAGTGGTAAGCTTCTACCAGCTCACGCAGTCTGCGCCTTGGTGACTGGCTGGCTGTGCAGGAAAAGAAGAAAGGGAGGGGGAGTCAGCCTGCCCTCAGAGGCTTCAGGTGGGGGCATGAAAATAACCATGGTCAGATTTGGACCTTTAAGGCCTGGGTTTGAGTCCTGGACCTGCCACATCCTTCGCCTCTTTGAGTCTCCGTGTCCTCATGGAAAATGGAAAGAGCAACAACAGTTGCCTCTCACGGGTCTTGTGGGTGCGAAATGAGACCACCTAAGAAAACATGCTACCTATCACATGTAAAAACACAGATTGTTATTAGCGACATACAGAGAGGTAAAGGGAGGTTATGTTTATGACTTCGTTTTATAAAGTACGAACTCTGTATATGTACAGATAAAGTGATGGGACCATCGCTAACTGTGAATGTCCTTGTGGATGGTTAAGAATCCCAAGGCCAGGGATGAAAATATAGATTTAGGAATCATCAGCAGAGAGATAAGAGAGTGCAGGGTTGCTTTTTGTCAGAAAGAGAGTTAAAAATAGGGAGTCTGTATTTACATAAAATACCATACCTCACAAACTTCACAATTGTGGGAAGACAAGACACATGACATCCCCAAAGGTGCTTTTGGCACAGTCCAGGGACCCCCGAAGAAAGAGATGGCTGGGGATAGCAAAAGTTATCGCATGATAATTTCCAGCTAGAGGATGAAACAAGATTTTTTAAAATTCACTTAGGATGGTATTCAGCAATACTGTTAAGTTTTTTATCCCTAAAATTACCCAGAAGCTTTAAATATAACATAAGATTTATATATATCCTATCCTATATAAATCCTATGTTATGGGATGCACCTTGAGGATGCACAGTGCTGCTGAGACCATTGAGGGAATGAGTTTAAAAATTAAAATAGGGGATGCGCCAGAATAGACTGACATGGAATATAGTTGTAATTAGTATAATATTCAAGCTACAAACTCAGTCTGCAAGAAATATAAAATTTAGTTTATTTTTTGCTTTTGTAGTTTATTTACTATTAGAGCTTAATTTGAGAAATGCTTTTAGAAAAATAATTGAAATATGATTTGATACAATTCAGAGGTTTTTAGTATAGTCACAAAGTTGAGCAACCATTACCACTATCTGAACATTTTCATCGCCCCAAAGTGAAATATCATACCTTTAGCTGCCACTCCATTCCTTTAACCCTCAGTAGCTGGCAGCTGCTTGTTTATTGTGGACATTTTATGCAAATGAAATCATAGTATGTAGCCTTTTGTAACTGGTTTCTTTCACTTAACAAAGTGTTTTCCAAGTTTCTCCATACTGCAACATGAATCAGTACTTCATTTCTTATTTCTGAATAATATTCCATTGCATAGTCATCAATTTAAGCAGTCATCAATTCATGCACATTTGGATTGTTTCTGCTCTTTGGATATTTAGAATAATGCTGCAATGAGCATTTGTGTACAAGTGTTTGAGTGGACGCATGTTTTCAGGTCTTTGGGGTATATATCTAGGAGTGAAATTACTGAGTCATATGTTAACTCCGTTTAACATTTCGACTAACCGGCACACTCTTTTCCAAAGTGGCTGCACTGTTTCATACACCCACCAGTAGTGTATGAGGGTTTCAGCTTCTCCACATCCTTGCCAACACTTTGCTGTCCATTTTTATTTTTATTATAATTATCCCAATAATTGTGAAGTGGTATCTCATTGTGGTTTTGACATTCCATTTCCTTAGTGACTAATGATGTTGAGCACCTTTTCTTGTGCTTATTGGTCATTTGCATATCTTCTTTGGTAAAATGTCTATTCAAATCCTTTGCTTATTTAAGAAAATGGGCCATTTGCCTTTTTCCTGTTTAATTTTAAGAATTCTTTATATACTTTTGATACAAGTACCTTATAAGTTATATGATTTGCATATATTGTCTTCCATTCTGTGCATTATCTTTTCACGTTATTAGTACTGTCCTTTACATTATAGCACAGAGGTTTTTATATTTTGTTGAAGTCTAATTTATCTTTTTAAATCATTGCTTATATTTCTGATGTAATAGCTAAAAAAAAACATTGCCTAGTTTAAAAGTCACAAAGATCACCACCTATATTTTCTAAGAGTTTTGTACTTTCAACTCATACATTAGGCCTTTGGCCCATTTTGAATTAGTTTTTGTATGTGGTGTGAGGTCAGTCCCAACTTCATTCTTTTGTATGTGGATTTCTGGTTGTTCCAGCATCATTTGTTGAAAAACTATTCTTGACTCATTGAATTGTCTTAACACACTTGTCAAAAATCAGTTGGTCATATATCTAATAGTTTACCTCTGGACTTTCAATTCTATTCTGTTTTTCTATTTGTCTCTCTTCAAGCCAAGATTGTACTATCATGATTACTATAGTTTCTTTTTTCTCTCTCCTTGTTTTTTTTTGTATATTTTATTAATTATGCTATTGCAATTGTCCCATTTTTTTCTCCCCATTATTCCCTTCCGTGCTGCTTGCCCCCTGCCACCAGCATCCCCCCATCTTTAGTTCATGTCTATGAGTCATACATGTAAGTTCTTTGGCTTCTCCATTTCCTATATTATTCTTAACTCCCCCTGTCTATTTTGTGCCTACTAATTATGCTTCTTATTCCTTGTACCTTTTCCCCCATTTCCCCCTCTCCCTCCCCGCTGATAAACCTTCATGTGATCTCCATTTCTGTGATTCTGTCACTGTTTTAGTTGTTTGCTTAGTTTGTTTTTGTTTATGTTCAGTTGTTGCTAGTTGTGAGTTTGTTGTCATTTTACTGTTAATATTTTTTATCTTCTTTTTCTTAGATAATTTCCTTTAACATTTCAAGTAATAAAGGCTTGGTGATGATGAACTCCTTTAGCTTGACCTTATCTGAAGAGCACTTTATTTGCCTTTCCACTCTAAATGGTAGTTTTGCTGGATAGAATTATCTTGGATGTAGGTCCTTACCTTTCATGACTTGGAATAATTTGAGCCCCTTCTTGCCTGCAGAGTTTCTTTTGAGAAATAACTGAGAGTCTTGTGGGAACTCCTTTGTAGGTAACTATCTCCATTTCTCTTGCTGCTTTTAAGATTTTTCTTTTTATCTTAATTTTGGGTAATGTAATTATGATGTGCCTTGGTGTGTGCTTCCTTGGGTCAAACTTTTTGGGACTCTGTGAGCTTCCTGGACTTCCTGGAAGTCTATTTCCTTTGCCAGATTGGGGAAGTTCTCCTTTGTTATGTTTTCAAGTAAGTTTTCAATTTCTTGCTGTTGTTCTTCTCCTTCTGGCACCCCTATAATTCAGATGTTGGAGTGTTTAAAGTTGTCCCAGAGGCTCCTAAGCCTCTCCTCATTTTTTTGAATTCTTGTTTCTTTATTCTGTTCTGGTTGAATGTTTATTTCTTCCTCTGGTCCAAATCATTGATTTGAGTCCCATTTTCCTTCCTGTCACTGTTGGTTCCCTGTACATTTTCCTTTATTTCACTTTTCATAGCCTTCCTGCTTTCCTTTATTTTACGACCATACTCAACCATTTCTGTGAGCATTTGGATTACCAGAGTTTGGAACTCTGTATCTGATAGGTTGGCTATCTCTTCATCACTTACTTGTACTTTTTCTGGAGCTTTGATCTGTTCTTTCATTTGGGCCATATTTCTTTGTCTCAGCACACTTGTTATGTAGTGAGGGGTGGAGCCTTAGGTATTTGCCAGAGTAGGGCAACCCAGGTCACTGTGTTGTGGCACTGTGTGTGGGGGAGGGGTATGAGAGAGAACAGTGCTGCTTGCTCAGCTCTCTGCTGGCTTTCAGTCACTTCCCCCACTACCCACAAGCCAAATGGGCCCTTCTGGTGCTGATTCCTGGGTGGGTGAGTTTGTGTACATTCTAAGACCCTGTTGTTCTTTCCAGTGAACTCTTGTGAGGCTGGGAGTTTCTCCTGCCACCTCAACCCCCACAGACTTTTTTCAGTCAGAGGTTTTGAGGCTTTATTTCCCCACACTGGAACCCTGGGTTGCGTGGTCTGTCTCACTCCCCAGTTGTTCCTCCCAGTTTATCTGCACATAAATGTGGTACTGCCCACTCCGCCTGCTGCCACCTCACCCAGTCCTCCATCCACCACGTTGCTGAGTCCTCTCTACCTGGCTGTCCATTTCCCTCCCTCCTACTGGTCTGGATGAATGTTATTCCTTTAATTCTTTGGCTCTTGGACTTCCATACAGTTTGATTTTCTGCCAGTTCTGATTATTTTTTGTTTTTAAATTTGTTGTTGTACTTCTTTTGGATGTGTGAGGAGGGAAAGCGTATCTACCTATGACTTCATCTTTGCCAGAAGTCATAAATAAAACCTTTTTTAAAAAAGAAAGAGATATATCCTTTTATTTATTCATATATTCCTCAATTTGTTTTTTCAATATATTATAGTTTTCAGAGTACAGGTTTTCACATCCTTGGTTAAATTTACTGCTAGATATTTTATGCTTTTAATGTAATTGTAAATGGGATTGTTTTTTAATTTCTCCTTCTAATTGTTTGTTATAGAGTAATAATTATTACAGAAACACAACAGATTTCTGTATATTGATACTATATCCTGCAACTTTACTTACTTCATTTATTAGTTCTAATAGTTTTTGGTGGAGTCTTTTGGGTTTTCTACATATGGTATCATGTTGCGCAGCTTCTTAATTCCCCACTGTTTGGGTAGTGACGATGAAGGTGCAGCAGCTTCTGGAGGGCTGTTCCCCTAAGCCTTCTGATGATTTTGTAAACAAATAACTCACAGTATTAAGCTTCTTTCTGCTTAAAATGCCTAGGGCACTTCCATTTTCTGCTGCTGAACCCTGACTGATACATATCACACTTCTAAGTGTGAAGCATAAATTTACTATAACTTACAGTACGAAGGAGCTCCATGAAGAGCTAATTTTTTCTTCTCTCTGAATACTAATGCAAATTATTTGAAACATAAACATTTTTATGATGTACTTTTATTTTGGTATGTACAGTATAACATCACTTGAACTTTCTGGAACTATAGGATTTTGGAATATAAATATTGTCATAGCTCAAAACTCTGTGCATCAGAAAAAAATGCCAGAGGTTTCATTCGATTTGAAATAGAGGTGCTGGCCAAAAAAACAAATAGTCTTGACTCAACAAGAGTAACTAGGGATCGGAAAACTTTAATTTTTCTTCTTAAATTATATATGCAGCATTTCTAATGTTAAGTAATTTCTTACTTTGCCACCATATAGCTTGCATTCATTCTTAAGACACATTTGGCCCAGAAGGTGGTCCATAAAAAGCCTATACAAAGTTTCAAATTAATTATTTAGAGAAAAAATTTATTTCAAAATTCTAGCTTATTTTTATAATAATATAAATAACTGCTATATATTATGATTTTTTATGCTCCAGCTGCTTGCTATGCTCAGTGTATTTTATCTCATGTGCATATAGGCTTGAAAGTTCTCATAGGTAGGTTTTATCATTTTCATTTTACAAATGATAAACTGATATTCAGTGAGCTTAAGCATCTTGCTTCAGGCCATACAACTAGTAATTGCAAAGCTGTCATTTGCACCCAGATCCTTTTGGCTCTGAAGTTCATATCTCCCTTACTTTCTTTTCCCCATCTATATGGGGATACCAGGACATTTGAGATACCAGGACACTTGAGATACCCACTTGAGATACCAGGACATTTAGGGGTTCACATAGCTTTAAGACATGCAGGATGTCTGCTGCAAATTCTAATGTAACTAAAGGATGATAAAGCGATTTTTAGAAAATCTCATTTTCTTTCCTGGTGAAAATTTGGTCTTGTAAAATTCTTATATGTCTTAATTCATGGAGTTCTAGGAAAAGGAGCCAATAACAGTTACTCACAAAAAGGTAAATTTGACTACCTGAGGGTTCTGTGCCATTACCTTTTGTCAAAGTCTGTACAAACCTGACATTTGCTGGTGGGTCTCACTCCTAGTGAGAAAAAGACACACAGAGAGGAGTGTGTGGTGAATACCTAACCGTCATCAGGAAAGTCCTCTTCCTCATCTGCACCCCTCCCAAAATAGCTGTGTGTACATCTCTGCAACATCCCACGTTCTCAGTGCTGTGCTAAGAAGCACATCAAAGTCTCCCTTGTCTATTCAGATGGTATTTTCTGTTCACTCAACGTTTACGACAAAAGGGATTGTAGGAGGCAAAACTCTGCCGCCCACAGCAAAGGACTTTGTTCACCTGGGCATTAGATTCTAGGCCTTGGCAACTGGTGCTGAAAGACTTGGGGCTGGGTTTAATTTTGAATGTTGCCCAATCCCCAACCTAAGCAGTTACTGGTTTGCAAACAAACGCTGGCTTCCCTTCCCTGGGTACAAACGTCATGGAGGGTTCAGAGGTCCCAGGTTGTTCAGTGGTGGTGTCATCAGCTTTTCTCAGGAAGATCTGAGACCACCTGCTATTTCTTGGAGCACAGCCTTGAGGCCCCCAAAGCAATGGGGCCTCCAGAAGCTCCACATCAGGACTTCTGCCCCGAATCAAATAAAACGTGCCCCTTAGCCAGAAATCAGCTGATTCAATTGCTTTTGCTGACTCTTCAGACTGGACCTTCCTCCCATACTCTCCAAGCTTGTTTTTAATAAATGTTTAACTTCTTGGTTAATTTCCTTGATTTCAGAGGGTAATTTTTCACAACTCAGATAAATGCTTGCTGAGCTGTTGGTGTACTCCAAACGGTAAACAATTCAGACAACTTTTTGTCTCCTTGACACTCTCTCCTATTCTGTGGGCTTGCATCATCGATGAAGTTTTTTCTTATAGTCTTCCTGCCATCTGCATAATTGCCAGCATTTTGTGAGGCTTGTTTCTCTTTCTTTGCCTCTGGGAAAAGAATTGTTTGTTCAACCACCACTAAACTGATATTTTTCTGGCTTCATATCTCTCATTTCTTGAAAAGTGGTATATAATTAACTCTGAAATTTTGATGGCTTTCACACTACTGCCTTTTCTTTGGCAATTCACCTGCTTTCTACTTTCTTCCTCACCATCTGTTTATTATAGAGAGGGAGTCTTCTCGCCCACATTCTTATTCCATTTGCTTTTTAAAAGGCTTTGTGGTTCTTTGGAAAAAGAATATATTATCTGTTGCCATAGAGCCTGAACTGTCTGTCTCCTTTGTCATTTTGCCTGAGCTCCCGGGGGCATGTCCCCCAACCTCGGCAGTCGGTATTAGACTTGGAGGTGCCAGTGTAATCCCATAATGGAACCACATTTAAAAGCTAGATGGATTCCTCAGAGTACTGCTGCTCTAATACGTTTCCATTACCGGTATTTGTCGATATGTGCCTCAGACAGCAAAACTACTGGGCGGATTTTTGAAAATGGGAGAGAAGGGCCAGGATGACATGGATCTTGGCATATTTTTTCCAGTGTTTTTTTCCTCTCTTGCCATACCTTAAACAGGTTTCCTTGTTTTTTTTTTTTGTTTTTTTTTGTTTTTTTTGCTCTCCTTATTATGTTGAGTTTTCTAATAATAATAGCAAATGATTTAAACCAGAAGCCCTGCGCTAAGATTTTGGACAACGGGCCCTTTATAGTACAGGCTTCTTCTGCTAGGTGAGTGTTCTAGGAACCCATCTGTATCAGTGCACCAGCTGGCATTGTTGTAAGAGGCTGTATTTGGCTTCAGTGAATTTTTGTTTTGAAGACTCTTTCAATGCGTTTGCCCATTTCATGATGGGTGATTAATGAGTGCACCTGCCCACACCTCGCTGAGTGTTCAGCAGTTTTTGACCAAAAAATAGTGTGACTCCCATGCCCCACCCTCCCCATTCACCCAATGTCACCCCGCATGGCTTTTTTTGTTGAGGATGAAAAAAGTCCTCAAAGGGAAATGTTTTGCTGACGTGGAAGAGGTGAAGCAAAAAACAGCAGAAGCACTAAAAGGCATCAAAATCGATGAGTTCAAAAACAGTTTTGAGCAGTAGAAAAAATGTCTCGATGGGTGTATTGCATCAAATGGAGCGTATTTTGAAGGTGGCTGAAGTTTAAACATGTAAGAATAAACACACAATTTTTTATAAATAAATTCCATTTGGGGGTATATACCTGTACATCCTTTCACATGACTTTTCAGAGGCCTGATTTTCCATTTTAGGACCTTGTCTCAGGTGTCAGTAACTCCCTGTGCTGGCACAGTGCCATGCCACTGGCTGCTCCATCGACATTTCTGGACTTGACTGGAATGGAAGTGATGCACTTTATGGAAAAAGTCAAATAATAGACTGGGATAGTCAGAGTGGAGTTTTAAGAAGACTAGATTCTGAGCATCCAAAGGCACCCAAGGTGTTTTTAGTTTCCTGTTTTTCCTGTTGTTGAATTTCTTTAGAACAACCTGAATCATTTTCAAGCCTCTTACCAGAGTGGTGGTGAGTATTCTCATCACACCATGAAAGACAGGAAACTGGCCCTCAGGGCCAGCATCAGCGTGTAATTTAGATTTTCTGTCTCTGAGATGATTGAGGTGTGGACCTGCCTAGAAGTCTGCAGGTTGGACTAGACGCTCTCCTGAGGCCTTCAACAACCCATGGTTTTATAATTCCAGGGTAAAATGGTAGAATGACTAGCTCACACCTGCTTTAAGATAAAACTCAGAAGACAGTGGAGCTATGAAGGGCAGTTAATCTGGGTGACCTAAAATCGTACAATGTGACTTTCTTTCACAAATGGATAAGAATACTTGAGTATCAAGATACATGCCTCCTGGCCAGGGGAAGTATCATGATATTTTAACAGCTCTGGATATTATAATTTTTGAACTGTAAATCAGATCTGTCTTCATTTATAATATTCCAGTATCTTCTCCTTGCCTGTTGGATAAAATCCAAACACTTCATCCTGGCTCTGTATCAGTGCTTCCCCTCCTCACCGCCTAGGACTCTGTTCATTCTGGTCTACACGTCACTTGTCTTCAGTGGCCCCAGAGGGTTCCTCAAAGCAGCTGCTCTCACCTAGGGACTGTGCCTTAAAGTCACCTGGATTGATGTTTGAAAATACAATTTCTACCTGCCCCTCTCCTCTACCGTTTGGAATAGACCTTCTGTGGGGGTGCAACCCTGGGACAGCTGTAATATTTTAAAGCCAGGGGATCCTGATAGACCCTGACATTTGGGACCTAGTACTTCCAGGGAAGCTTCTGGGCCCAGCTGCTATCTGGGCACCACGTGGCTGGAGCTATTTTACTATCAATGGGCCAACACAGATAGAGGGAGGACTCCCTCTCCCATTCACCTGGGTCCTACCGTTTGACTTCCTGCTTCCTGTCTGGGGATAGCCTCTTCATCCAACAGTTGACCCCAGATAGGGACCCATCTTCAAGAGGGGCCTCCTCCCCACCCACAAGTGAGACTGCGCCTGAGACAGGCTCGGCGGGGTGACTGTGTCAGCACACGAAAAACACAGCCCGGTGTGCCCAACTCCTGCAAGTTCTGAATACCTGACAGGCAGGCTAAACTTATAAGGACTGCTTCTGCTTTTCAAGTGCTATATATATATGTATTTATACATTTATGTATTGTTATATATACTAAGCATCCCCATCTGCACAGCTCCCTGTGTGTCCAGTGCCGCTGGTTCCCCTTCTGACCTTGCTGGTTTGTACAATACTTGAGGAAGCCCCTCTCCCACCTCTGGCAGTTAAGCACCAACACCCAACCTCTCTTGTTTCAAGACCCTATCATCCCCACAGAGACGAGTTCTGTGACTTCCTCTCCTACCCTCAGCCCTGCCCACAGGGGTGACCACACAGAACTTCCTCCTGACGCTGGTGTCCCCTCACCAGCCTGTGCCTCATGTGAAGAGTGTGTCCCCTGGGGTCTCTCATGGAACACGATCCTCGGGGGGCTCTCATGGCCTCACATCCATTCCACACTCACTTCCTTGACCTTTATTCTTTAGTGGAAATTCACAGAATGTGAAATTCACCATTTTAAAGTACACAACTCATTGGCATTAACTATAGTGATAAAGTGTAACTACCACCTCCATCTAGTTCTAAAACATTTTCATCTCCTGGAGAGAAACCCTGAACCATTAGGCAGTCACAGAACATCCCTTCAACCTGCAGCCCCAGGCACCACCAATCTGATTTGAATCTCCACGGGTTTACCACTTTTAGACCCATCACATTGGGTGCAGGAGTTGTGCTGGCCTGGCTTCTGTACTGCTTTTGCAGGCAATCACACTATGGCCATGCTCAGTTTACTGGAGTCAGCTCAAGGCTGACTTTTGTTAAAGGTGCACTGAGCCAATGAACTGTGGCTGGGCGGGGCATGGGGAGGGGGCAGACAGGGTCACAGGGCTTCCTAGGCAGGGGTTGGGGACTGTGTAATTTCTCTTGGAAGGAAGCACGAGAAAGCATGCCAATATGATATCCCTAGAATAACACTTGAAAAGAATTTGTGAAAGTCTGCTTGCTAGGGTGAGAACTGAGAAAGCTAAGAGCCAAGTAGAGAAAAAAATATGAAGAAAAGGAATACTGAGGAGAGAAGTTTTACAGCTTAATAATTTTCTGACTGCCTGGACTGGGTGGTCCACAAGACCTCTCTGTCACGAAAGCTTCTAAACTTTGATATACATCAGAATCTCCTGTATAGTGGCTTAAAAATGCACTACAGGTTTCCCAGATTCAGATTCTTTGGGTTCTAGAGGTGATATGTTGGGAATCTATATTTATAAAATATGCTCCTCTGATGATTATGATATACATAAGAATTTAAGAACAAACCTATAGGAATTTTCAATTAGAGGAGAATTAAAACAATAGAAAATCAAGCCTCTTTCCTGGTCAGAAAATTCCTTCTCAGCTGCCTGCCGTCTGCCCTGGCTCTGGAGGGTAATTGTCACAAATGAGAAATTGGAATTCATTTTAAAGCTTAATAATGATAATGGTAATAATAACAGTCAATAAATGATATAATAAAAAAGCAATTCAATTCTAGGAATGGAAAGGGATATAGTCATGCAGGAGAAGAAAGGAATCCAAATTCTAATTAGGAATTTTCAAAGACAGTCTTGGGACTTCCAAGCCAAAAAGAAGTAACAGAACTGGGTTTACCTTCTTACCTGAAACATCTGGAAAAAATTGGGACAAAATATCAAGGTTGTAGAATACAAGATCAATATAAAATCCCAGATTTTCTCTATATACCAGCCATGAACCATCAAAAGTTGCAATATAAGAAAAATATTATTTACTATAGCATCAAAAATTATGAAATGTTGAGGAGTAAATCTGACAAAAGATGAGTAAGACAGGTACATTTGAAAAATACAAAGCAATACCTTGGCCAGTGTGGCTCAGTTGGTTGGAGCATTGTCCTGTAGCCAGAGGGTTGCTGTTTCAATTCCCAGATGGGGCGCATTCCTGGGTTGCAGTTTCAATCCCTGGTCTGGGTGATCAATGTTTTTCTCTCACTTTGATGTTTCTCTCTTTTTCTCTCTCTGAAAGCAATGAAAAAATATTCTTGAGGAAGGAAAGAAGGAAGGAAGGAAGGAAAGAAGGAAGGAAACATTGCTGAGAGAAATTAAAGAATATCTAAATAAATTGGGAGTTATGCTGTATTCATCGGCCAAAATATCAATCAAAATTCTTGCAGAATTTTGTAGGAATTGATAAGCTGACTCTAGAATTCATATGGAAATGAAAGAAAATAGTATAACCCAAACAACTTTAAAAAGAACAAAACTGGAGGACTAACACTACCTGATTTCAAAGCTTATTTTAAAGCTACAATAATCAAGACATGTTATTGGTGTATGGTAAACAAATAGATCAGTGGAACAGAATGGGGACTCTGTAAATAAGGTGCATACATACACGGACAACTGATTTTTGAGAAAGGTACAAAAGCAATTCAGTGGAGAAACTCCTGTTCGCCAGGATGAGAATAAGTCTACCAAGACAAGATCTGCTTGGGGAGGAAAGGTGGCCAATCTCTCAAAGGAGAAGGGCCAGGAGCCAGTTCCTCAATGGACTTTTATTGGGTCCAATTTGCACAGGAATACAGGTAAAGCTCATCAATCATTGTCAGGCAGTAGGGATCAAACAATAGATAACATTCAAAGAACTATGAGGGCTTATTCTGAGTTAGGGTCAGTTAGCTAAAGGGCCATAGAACTTTGGGAAACAAACTCATTTCATGCTTGGACTCTTCTCATAAAATTGAGGACATTCTCAGCAAAGCAGGTTTCACAGGATTTTATGCATTCTTTCTTGGGCCTGATCACCCTGGGGAACCGCCTGTTCCTGCCCAGGGCTGCACCTCCCTCTGGCATTATTTCAGGCTTAAGTCAGGCAGAGGAAGTAAGGCAGCCAAGAGATTAGGAGACTTCTTGCAGACAGAATGAGGACTCAGCCTATGTCAAAGCCGAGGGGTGGGGGTCCATCACCCCCTTTTTCTATAGCCCCCCAAGTCCTTCCCTGAGGGCCTCTTTGTGACAGTGCCTGTCTTAGGTTGCCCCTCCCTTGAGAAATCTTACCTGTCATTGGCTAACCTGTCATCCACCTGGGGCCAAGCAGGGTGAAGTAAAAGGGGACAGAGGCGGTGTCTCTGCCAGGGAGATAAGCTTTGTCTCCTTAGTGGCTTAGGGTCCCAAGGTCTCTCACTCAGACTTAGCCATGGGGGTGTTACAGCTTCTGAAACCAGGCAGAGCAGTTCCCAACAGAGAAACAAAGGTGCTGGACAGTTTCCACGCACAAAAAAAATTGAACTTCAATCTGTACCTTGCACCATATATAAAAACTAACTCAAAATATATCATAGACCAAAATGTAAACCTAAAACTGTAAACTTCTATAAGAAAACATAGTGAAAATCTTGTAAATTTGGGCTAGGCAAAGATGTTTTTTAGAGATTCCAAAGCACAATCTATTTAAAAATATTGATCAGTAGGTCTTCATCAAAGTTAAGAACTTCAGCTCTTCAAAAGGCACTGTTAAAAGAATAAAAAGACAAACTACACTTTTGGAAAAATATTTGGAAATCATATATTTAATAAAAGACTGTTATGCATAATATGTAAAGAACTTTCAAAACTCAATAAGAAAACATTCAACCCAACTTTAAAAATGGGAAAAAGATGAACAGAAAGTTCACCAATGAAGATATATGGCTGGCAAACAAACATGTAAAAAGATGCTCAACATCATTGTCGTTATGGAAATCCAAGTTAAAAAATCACAATGAGATACCACTATACACTTAATGGAATGGCTAAAATTAAAATGACCAACCATAGTAAGTTCTGGCAAAGATGTAGAGCAACTGGAACTTTCATATACTGCTGAGGGGACATAAAATGGTACAATGGCTTTGGTAAACAGTCTGGTGGTTTCTGAAAAAGGTAACCATGTATTTATCATATAATCTAGCCATTGCACTCCTAGACATTTTCTCAAGAGAAATGAAAGCATATGGATATGTAGCCTGTAGCAGCCCAAAGTAGCAACAACATAATTACACTGTGTGAAAGAGCAAAACAAGAGTACGTATTGTCTGATTCCATTTATATGAAATCCCAGAATATACAAAGTAATTAATAGTGACAAGAAACCAGATGAATAGTTGCCTGAATTTGTGTGGGGTGGGAGAGAGAGATTATAAAGGGGCATGAAGAAGTTTGGAAAGACAATGGATATCTTGATTATTTTGACTGTGAACGTAGTTCCACAAATATATATATATGTCAAAACTTATCAAATTGCATATTTTAAACGTGTGTAGTTTATTGCCTGTTAATTATATCTTAAAGTTGTTTTTTAAAAAGGAAGATCTTGTTAGGATTCTTAAGTTCCTATGACTCTTCCATAGGAGCTGAGAAAATGGGTCTAAAGCAGAATATGGTGACAGAGTAGCCTGGGTCCTTGGCCATCTGCACACACCACTGAGCATCTCCCAGGATCCAATCACCTTCAGCACCTGCTGAAGGGAAAAAAAAAAAAAAACTACAAAGGATGGTTCTGGCAGTGTCTGGGTCATAATTAAAGCTGCAAATAACCCAAAATGAATTAAGTCACTCCAGCTAATGTATCATTCCTAATTTCATCAATTGGATTCTGAATGAGAGCCTCAGCCTGCCTCAGAGGCAAAATTGTCCAAATGAAGTGAATTGAAATTGCTAAGTAATTGCAAACTGGGGGGCTTTATCTCAGAAACAATTGCTGTATTTCTTTGATTACTTGCTCAACTGAATTATTAGCTCACTATCTTTACCACTATTGGACTTTCATATGGTGCCCCTTGAAACACATAAATAAAGTATTTTACAAGACACCAGAGCAGAGGGTGTACCAGTCCAGCTTGGCCTAGAAGAACAGTTGATTATTTTAACTTTCTGAGTATTTGCAGAATCTTAAAGCATATTTCATGAACAAATGGAGAGCCTGTGCCAGTCATTTAAATAATTAACAACTTACTACCCCTTGTGTTTGGAGACATCAAATTTTATTTAGCACCAGGATCTAGGTTATAAATTTTGAGGTCATCTTATTAAACCGATCTCTTTATTATTAAACAGTCTTGACCTTGAGAAGCAGCCGTTGTGCCTGGGCAGATTCCTGGAGCAGAAAAGGTGGGGGAGGGGGCAGCGAGAAAGAAACCTGCATTCTAGACTGTTTCTCATCAGCTGTATAATTTGGACATGTTGTTGGACCTCTCTGAACCATGACAGACAGATTCTGTGAGCAAAGTATGAGCTTTGAAAGAAGAATCTACCTGCTGCTACTGTGCTCAGCTACTTATTCTCAGGCAAATTACTGAAGTGCTTTGGGTTTCACCCCCCTCCTCTTGAGCTTCCAGTGGCTCCAGACTTTTGTTAGCTCCCTTTTAGAGTTGCTAGGAAGAGCGACTGCAGTCAACTATGTGAACCATTTTATACTTGCTAAAGCTATTATTTTTCTCATCTGCAAAATGAAGGAATTCAATCAGGGGATTTGAATAGTCCCTGTATTAGTTTCCTGTACCTGCCATAATAAGGTACCACAAATTGGGTGACTTGAAACAACAGAAATTTATTCTCTCACATTTCTGGAGACCAAATCTGAGATCAAGGTGTTAACAGGGCTGTGCTTCCTTCGAAGGCTCTAGGGGAGCATCCTTATTTGCTACTTCTGGCTCCTGGTGGCTCCAGGAGCTCCTCATTTGCTGGCTGCGTCACTGCAGCCTCTGCCTTCTCTCTAATATCACTTGCTCCTCAGTGTGACTCAGATCTCTCTCTACCTCCTCTTAGAGGCCTGCCTGGGTAATCCTGGAGGAGCGCGTATCAATACCCTCAATTACATCTTCTAAGACCCTTTTTCCAAATCAGGCCACATTCAGAGGCTCTGGGTGGACATATCTTTTGGGGGCAGACACCTTTAAACCTACTACAATCCTCTTTAGCATAATTACCCTAGTATTTTATTCTGGATGTCAACATTTGGTCTAAACTTGTATATTGAGTGGTATGAAGGCTATGACCAAATATGACATTCTCATATTGTCTGAAAATGCATATTTTTCAATGCTTCTATGTAAAAATGTACTCAATAATTTGCTACAGTGGGAGTAGGGGCATATATAGGACAAAACCTTATCAATGACAAGTTCATGCCATTGAGACAAAAAGTAAAATTTTGAAGCAGCGTGTGGTACCATAACAACAACAATAACAAAAATCTGGCTAACAAGGAGTTGGATTTAATTATGACAGTTGGAGGAGTGACTGTCACCACTGAGCCAAGTTTATCAGAATTGGTGCCCCTGGGTTAGTGACCTTGGATTCCTCCTGCAGGATATAAAAAGTCACAGTTGAGGGTATAAAGAGAAAGATGTTAGAATGTTCCTCAGAGACAACAGTGGCTCATTGTACTTCCTTTGCAGATAGTCATTAAAATTGTGTAACAATTGAGATATCCCCATGTTCTCTGATCCTAGTTTCAGAGACTGAGCCACTAAGGTCTAAGAATATGTCATCAGAGCTGCAGCCGCCAGATTTAATTCAGCATGAAGTGGACCACAGGTGAGCTTGTCTATTCTCAGAAAACCTGTTGTAAAGTATAGAATGGGGTTAATAGCATAAGTCATCAAGGTAGCCAGATTTCATATTACCTGCAGCCTGTGGACTACTAAAGTCAGGCCAGACTCTCTCTCCTCTTACTCTAGATCCTCCAAGGCACAGATAAGGGGAAGTTGCTGGATTGGTGACCTCCTGTTATGTCCTCTCTGTACTTTCCATGTCCCTTGGACCACTCCATAGTTTCAGAACATTTAGTCATCAGTAGTTAGCTGGCAGGAGAATCCTAATTTCTCTGATGTCTGTTCCAAGGAGGTGGCACATGCACAGTCCGTCTGCATTCTCTGAGGGCAATGGAGGTGGCAGCCTGGACCTGGGAGAGGACCTCTGGCTCTGAGGGTTGTGCTCGTGGGACTTGTGTTCCGTGTCTTTAGTTTGCACCTCCAGCTCCATTCTCTGTCCTTCTCGAGCTACTGTAGGCCCTGCAGGCTGGCATCAAGAGTTCCTTTGTTCTCTGCCTTCTAGTTGGGTGTGGCCAATGCAGAACCTCAGAGAGAGATGGAGGAAAGTGAAGGCAGGGCATTTTACTTATGTCATTTCAGGGTCTCCATGAGCAGGCCACATGCTTCTCAGCCCTAGATTTCAGGTCCTGACTGGCAGCCACTTCCACCCTGTCCTCTGTGTGTGGGTTCTGGTAATCTTCAGGCCTACGGGTAATAATGAAGTCCACCCAGCCCCTACTTACTGTGGGATATTGGGTCCTCTTTTGTGTCTTACTTTCCCCCTGCCCACAGCCTTGTCAATGTCCCTTTATGCAATTCTCCTGAAACCTTCCTACACTGAGTGTGCCATCGGTTTCCTATAGAGACCTTCACTAATGCAGCTCCTTCATTTATAAAATTCAAAAAGCAATGCCCATCTATGGTGTCTTCAGGATTAAACAGGATAGCACATAAAAAGCACTTAGCATAATAATGAGCACATAGTTGTGTGCTCTGTAAATGATAGCTCAAGATCTACTTCAGAGTGAAGCAGATATTGTGCATCAATTCAAATAAATTGGTCCTACCAATATTTATTAGTTCCGCACTAGGTGAAGTCATGAAACCAGCCATTTCCCAGGTTACAGAGATGCATTAGCAAATTCATCACAGTCTACTCCTTCAGAGAATTCACAACCAGCAGCTTCATTTGTTTCTTCCCCCACCCTGCCACATTCAGTCATCATTTGATAAATATTCGTCGAGTGCCTACAGTGTTCTTGGTCCCATTTAATAAGAGTTGGAGATAAAAGAGCAAAATAGAGACACCTCTGATCATAGAGAGCGAACAGTCTAGTGGGAGGAGAGAGGCGTCAGTCATAATTACATAAGTGGGTCTCTTTTGCAAACTAAGTGGGCCTCTTTTGCAAACTGATATAAAGGTTCTGAAGGAAGAAAGCTTGCTTCTGTAATGCAAAAAACCTGGCCTGACCCAGGTCAGAGTATACTTTATCAATGACATGATATTCACCATGATAAAAATATGAATAAGACTGAGCCAAGCAAAGAGTAGATATACCCAGAAAAAAAAGTCATGTGTAAAGACCCTGTGGAGGGAGGGGGCACCATTGATATGGACTAGAAAGAGGGAAGGTGGGACTGGTGTTAGAAAATGGGAGAGATGACACTGGAGAGGGGCCAGATGGCTCAGGCTCTACAGGCCAGGGTCAATGTTTTGCTGTTTATTTAAAACAAACAAATGAAAAACAAACCTCTTGGGATATTTTGAACATGGGGGTTTCATGAACATTTCAAGATTTGAGACCATCACTTTGGCTGCAACAAAGATAAGATAGATATGAGAAGACCAGTTAGGAGGCTTTTGCCATAGTCTAGGTGAAAGGTGATATAGCTTGGGCTGGAGTGGTACCAGAAGAACTGAAGAGAACTGGACCAATCCAAAAGACATTAAGAAGTCAAAATGAAAAAGAAAGTTGGTGGTCACTTACATATAGGGGATGAGGGAAGGAGGTATCAAAGAAGAATTCCAGGTTTGATTGGTCATGGCATCACCCAAGAGATGAAAGATTGGTTAAGGATTTGGTTTGGTGTGGAGCAGGTGGGAAGACCATAAGTACGGTCCTCAGTTTGGCATGCCTTTTCGTACATCTAGATGAAGAAGACAAGAAGCAACTGGAACACCAAACACCAAATGTTGGCAAGGATGTGAAGCAACAGGAACTCTCACATGTTGCTGGTGGGTATGGAAACGGTACAGACCCTCTGGAAGGGGGGCGGTCTGGTACAAACCAACACTTTGGTGGCTTATTACAAAACTAAACATAGTCTTACCATACAACCCATCAATTGCACATGTTGATATTTACTCAAAGGAGTTTAAAACTTATATCCACACAAAACCTGCAGAAGGATGTTTATAGCACCTTCTAAAACTTGGAAGCAATGGAGATGTCTTTCAATAAGTGAATGGTTAAATAAGCTGTGGTAATTCCAGACCATGGAATATTATTCAGCATTAAAAAGAATTATCAAGCCATGAAAAGACATGGAGGGAACTTCATACACATGAGTATTACTAAGTGAAGGAAGCCAATCTGAAATGCTACATTTATGTAGGATTCCAACTACGTGGCATGCTGGAAAAGACAAAACCATGGAGACAGTAAAAGATCAGTGGTTGCCAGGGGTGGAGTACAGGGAGGGATAGGCAGAGCACAGACAATTTTTAAAGCTCTGGGAATGTTTTATATGATATTAAAATGATGAATGTATGTCATTATATGTTTGATCCGAACTCAGAATATACAACACCAAGAGTGAGCCCTAATGTAATCTATGGACTTTGAGTGGTGACACGTCAACATAGTTCATCCTTGGTAACAAACGTACGAGTCTGGTGCGTGATGTTAATAATGGGATAGGCTGTGCAGAGGGTGTATAGGAAATCTCTATATCTTCCTTTCAATTTTTTGTTGATCTAAAACTGCTCTAAAAAAGTCTTTAAAAAATGAAGCGATTGAATATAGGGGTCTGGAGCTCCAATGGGCAATCTGAGATGGAGATTGGAGTTTAGTAGCCACTAAAAACAGATAGTAATTAGAGCTATTGATTGACCTTGGGAAACTACCTGCTGACAGGGTCCTTAAAGAACTGCAGAGAGGTACAAGGCAAAGCAGGAGGGTGTGTGACAAAGAAACCACAAGAGTGTTGTAAGAGAAAGGGAGGAGTTGACAGTGTCTCATTTTCCTGAGAAGTCAAGAGGAGAAATGAAAAGTATCTGTTGAGTTTAGCAACATAAAAATCCTCAGTGACCCTGGCAAGAGTTCTCTTAATGGGCAAGTGGAGGTCAAAGCTAACTTGCAGTAGGGTAAGGAAATGGAAGTTCTTGCACTCCTTGACTTCTTTTCCATTTTCTCAAGTGATTCAACTGTGAAATGGTAGCTGGAAAGGTAAGGGGTCAAAGGAAAATTACTGTTTTTCTTTTTCTAAGGTGTGAGGAATTTTAACATATTTAACTGGTAACAAGACAGATCCATCTGAGAGGAGCTAGTTGAATATGCAAGGAGACAGGTAAACCACGGGGCAGGTTCGCTGAGAAGGCAAGTGGGTTGGCTCCAAAGCTCAGATGCAGGATTTCTGTTAGGAGGCGGGAAGCAGGATTGGATGGGGGCAGATGTAGTGAGATTTCTGGCTAAGGCAAGAGAAATTGAAGAGCTCTTACCTGAAGCTTTTATCAGTGAAGTTGGATGTGGGGGGATTCGATAATAGGTGAGTTGATTGGAGAAAAGTTCAACAAAGTTGAGGGCAAAGTAGGGCTTTATGAATTGACGTTAAGCCCCATGTATCCAGGTGGTGTGACTTGTCTAGAGTGTCATTGAAATGAAGGCTTGTGGGATCTATGCTGGAAAAGGCTGGAACAAACTGAGTATTGGATTAGGAAAAAGTAAAGTATGACTAGCCATTTTGAGCTCATCTCCGTAGTTCCTCTTTGAACACTTCCAAAATTATCTGGGAGAGAAATGATTCTGCTTTCATCCTGGTTCCTAAGGCATCCATGTATGGATCATCTGTCGTCTGATACAATAGCTATCAATATTTGTATTTATGACACTCAACAAATATTTATTGAACCTACTATGTGCTGACAAAAAATAAAACAAAGACCATCAGAACCATACTGCAATACAATAATAAGAATAACAGTAATAATAATAGTAACAAGCTGAGTTTATTTACTTGCCAGGCAAGGGAAAATACCAGTGAAGAAATTCACTGATATGTTTTCTTGGAGGAGACAACTCAGGATTTTGACAAAAAATAGGTTCCACGGTGACTATGCTAATTAAGGTTTGACAACATGCACACTGGATAGGATGGTTCAGAAAAAGTCTCACTGTTCATTGGTCACAAAAAAGCCTTCAGTGAGTTCCAGTGTGGGTCTAGCATCCTGGGTCACTTCAGCTGGTTAGAACCAGTTGAGGAGAAGAAGCATTCAGTTTAGCTATCTCTTCAGTAAGTGCTGTTCCAAGTGAAAGCATTTTCCTTTCACAGTGCAATGGGATGCTCTATGCTTTGGGAAAGCAAGGCCAATTCCTGCCCCCTTGGAGCTGATAGCCATGTGTGGAGGACAGAAAAGTAATTGGACAGGTACAGAGATGTGTAATAAGTAGATGATGGAGGAGGTCCACAAGCAGTGGGGGATCACAGAAGGGTAGCTGACCCAGCCTGGGAATCTGGCCTCAGAGAGGAAACCTGCCTGGTGACCAGGAATTAGTCAGGACAGGTGAGCTTGGAGAGAGGGGTGAACTGTCTCCGGGGAGGGAGCAGCAGGTGGCTCAACCTTGAGGCAAGAGAGCATTTGGCCTCATGTATGACCTGGACTTGGAGATCCTGGAAGTCAAGCAGGCTAAGAGCATGGACTCAGAGTCTGCTGGTCTGAGTTAGAACCTTGTTCCCTTGCTTATTAGCTGTGTGACCTTGGGAGAACTATTTAACTTCTCTAAACACAGTTTCCTCATTTGTTAAAGAGGAATCAAAACTGCACTTCTTTAGTGAGATCAAATGCAATAATTTGTTTAAAAGTGAGATGCTAGGTGTGTCATAAGCACCCAACAAACACCAGCTGTTATTATTACTCAGAATCAAGGAATGTAAGAGAAGTTAAGAATGTTTTGTAAAAACATTCAGTTCCACCTCCTTATTTTACAAATGAGGAAGCTGGACCCAAAGAGACTGACATTCCTAAAATGAGCTGGTTTCTGGTAGAGCTGTTCCTAGAATCTGGGTGTTCTCTTTCTTTGTCTCATCTGATGATAAAGAAGGAACATGTTTAGTGCCTGGGTTTGAATCCCCACTTTTCTACTTATGACAATATGGTGTTAGGCATGAGAGTAAAACTGTCTAAGTTTCAGTTTCTTTTGCAATGAAACCCTCAGTAGATTGTTGGGGCCTATTGAACACATCAGCACCTACGTACCCAAGTCATTATAATCTCCCTTACACATTGAAGCTCTGATGTAGTTACAACCCTGGTAGAAAAAGAAGCCTCAGCCCTGATTCCTTTCTTCTAAGTAGGGATTGAAATATATGACAGACAGTGAGGACACATGCAAGAAACCCAGCCTATGGGAGCTTTGTTATGCCCACTTTCTGACCTTTTCTCTTGTTTGTTGAAGTGATGGAGGCATCATATGGTGTACACCCAGGCTGATAGTGAAGTGGTCAAGATTTCCTTATACATCCTTCAGGGCAGTGACTGTGGAGAGTTTGTCTGAGTTATTAGGTACAAATTCATCATCACAGAGTGAGCTGTGGGAGGAAAGGCAAACAAAAGTGCAGGGGGCTGTTTTGAACCAAGCAGGGCAGCATGGGAACAGGCGCAGGGGGAGTTTCAACTGAAATGTGGGGTTTGGTGACATGCGCTGGTGGTCTTACATCTCCTGCTCAAGAGTTGAACTCTTTTATCCCCAAATGGGGGGCCATGAGAGGTTTCGTAGTGAGAAAGTGACAAGATCTGATTGCCTTTAAGAGAAGCATTAAGGGCAGAAATAGAAAAGGAGAGGACCAAAACTGGCAAGAAGGGAGGAGATGGGACAGCCATTTCAGAAGCAGAACAGAGGTGGCCTGATTGGATGTGGGGACTAGGCATACAGCAGGGCCACAGCTGCTCTGAGATTTGGGGTCTGTATGATCATACAGGTGGCATTGTCATCTTGCCCAAATACTGTCCTCAGAGTTCTGGATTTATTCCACATGGTGTCTGAAGTGTAGGGGCCTCTGGGTAGATCATTGCCTATCTATTCAATTAATTATAATTCTCCTTACACATTCAAGACCCTGGTAGAAAAAGAGCCCCTGCCCAGAGCCCCTCCTTCTCACCACCTCGGCTTCCACTGGCCTTGCCGACCCCCACCCACGCAGTCACAGGAGGCCCATGCTCGGTGTTGCTTTCTCCACTTTCTCTCTCCGTCAGTCTACCTCAGTATTCTCTCCAGGAAAACTAGAATCCTGTAACATGACATTTGTCAAAAATATTATGGCCCTCTGCCTCTGTGGTGCTTCTCAAACACTCTTTGGTGGGGGAACAGTTTAAAAAAGAAACCTTTCCAATGCATCATGGGCCATTGTTTTGTAAAATACAATAAAAATTAATTTCTAGAAAAATGAAATGAAGAAGACATAAATACAGGTCCCAAATTTTTATTATTAGATTCTATATACATATATGTTTTTTTACTCAGTCATATTGCTATAACTTTTTACTCTTGATTTCTGTATTTATTGTGGACGGGCAGCAAACACTGCAGACCATACCCTACCTGGAGTAGCAATGGTCTATAGAACAACATCCACACTCCTCACTCTCAAGTTCAATGCTTCTGTGGTCTCCAGGCTCGCTGACTATTCTCACATTGAAACTCTCCATGTTGTCAACCCGTGGTTTACTCATTGTCCCTTAAACTCACCTTCCACTTTTTCATGTCAGCTCACATTCCCCCTGGCCCCAGAATGTTCTATTCTGGCTACCAAGCCTCCATACCTATCTACATCCTAACAACAATAGCATCGGCCGCTTTAGGTTGAACATCTAATTCCCAGGCTCTTATGATTTCATTGACTCTGTGTAATAGGTAAAGTGCTAATGTTTGTAATTATTTACATCTTTTATAAACCAGAGCAGATCTAGTGGTATCTCTATAATAATCATTCACTAAAGAAGAGTCACCTATCTGGGCCCGTAAGAGTCCAACACTGGATTTTTTGCTGGAACCAGGAGTAAAAGCTATGCTGGTAGAACACAGGTCTGAAAGTGCCTGTGGCCATGCATGCTACTTCAAGGGAAGAGGTGTCCGAGAGTGATATCACCAAGAAAGGAAAGCTGACAGATGCAGAGACAGACCCCTGCCTTTTGCCCCAGTTCTAGCCTTTGCTCGTTATAGTGAATACTGTGGCCTGCCACCCAGCGCCTCTTTGAAAACAAAGAACTTGTTTTGCAGCTCCTGGGACTATTGCCCTGCAGAAGAGAGCCACCTCTTCCATGCCATGCCCCTTCCCAAAGCAGTCTGTAACCAGGGACAGGTTGGCATGGGGATATAGGCCCTGGCCCCCTTACTCCAATACAGGACAACTCTGAAATGTTATCCTAGCTTTGGAGGTCCCAACAGGGTTGGCTGAGCCCTTCCTTGTCACTGCATCATGGCTCAACATCCCCCTCTGTCCCATCCTGCTGCTGCAAAAATCAGCCTGTTCCTAGTGTTATCAGCAGGGGTAAGAAAAGAAAGCTAATTTTTTAGATGGGAGAATGGACCACCGTGATATGGGGTGGAGCAAATGGAGAAGAGAGATTCATAGAAATAGAACAGGGCGTAGGAAAGGGCTGCAAAAAGTCAATGGGTCCAAAGCAGGAGGGGAAGAACTTCAAAACCTTGCCATATGAGTAACAGTCGAAGGAACCGAAACTACTTAGTGAAGACGTAAAGATTTATGAGGAATATGACATCAGCCTTCACATATGGAGTCCGGCACAAATAACACCCCTTTCTTATTACAAAATCTCTTATTACAAAATCATACACATATAATTCTGTAACATAACAATTTCACACTCAAGCACAGCATATGACATTTTAGGCAAAATGTTCAAATTAAAACTGTAAATTATTACACCCATACTATTACCCTACTAACCACACTCAAGCAGGTGTTACTTCTGCCGGCCCCTGTATTTTACAGGCAATCAAGTAGAAGATGGATCAAACTCGTTCTGCTGGGTCTCTCCTCTCTTGCCTTGACCTCCAACAGTCCATTTTTACACATTCAGATCAGGTCACATCACTCTCCAGCCTAATACCCTCAAGTGCCTTCTCACCACACTAGGAAGAGGACCCAGGTATCTTGCTATGACCTGCAAGGTCTTTCATAATCTGGCCCTTGCCTTCCTTCCCAACTCCATCTCCTGTGGATCCTCCCTCACCCACCCTTATGGACATACTGGCCATCTTCTTGCTGTTCCTTGAACATACAGCCCATCTGGACCTCAGGGCCTTTGCACCTGCTGTTTTCTTTGTTTTTATTTTTATTTTTCCTATATGTTCTATGAGCTTTTCATGTCACCTGTTCCTTCTGTTGCTGTCTTAAATCAAAGGTCATTTCCTAAGAACTCTTCCCCTGATTAGTTTCTACCTCAATGCCATTTTGTGTTCTTGGTAGCACTCTTTGCTCCCCGAAATGGTTTTGTATCTCTGCTTATTATGTGATTCTGTTTCCTGATTATGTATTTCACAAAGAATGTAAGCCTCACATGAACGGAGACGTGTCTGTCCCATTCACCACCATAACCTCACCATGTGCTATGGTTTTGGCACATAGTAGGTAGTTAATAACTAATTGTTGAGAGGAAGAACGAATGAGCACAAGCTTAAGAAGTAGCTCTAGAGCTAATGGGTAGACAATTCATGGAGCAGATTTTTGAAGCTGCAGTCAGCGGGCTCAGAGCCTTGCCATGGAGACAACTGCCACTTAGCAGAGGACCCACAGGCCAGTGGGAACGTGGGGTTTGGAGTCAGACAGACCGGGATTTAAGTCTTGGCTCTGCTGCTTCCGGGCTGGCCACAGGCCTTGAACAAGTCCTTTAGCCTTCAAAAACCTCAGTCCCCTTATCTGTAAAGGCAGGAGTATGAGTACGAGCCACCTCATGGATTCTGGGTTGATTAAACCAAGTTCTGGACATTTAACAAGTGCTAAACAGGTGTTTGCTCTACAGCGTGGTGGTTTGATCCACTGCTCCAGAGATTACAGGTCCTGTCCCCATTGCCAGCATGAGGCCTCCCTGGCCACAGGAGCTGGGACTAACCTAAGGAAGGGCTGCTATATACCCTCTTTTGAGCAACCACTTCGCATTTCTTTTTCCTGTTGCACTCATTAACTGCCCTCCTGGGGAAAAATAAGCAGAAGTGCCCTGGGTTCAGGGAGTGGGTGGTGGCGGGGCAGGGACAGGAGTGATCATTCTGACTGTTACTTCTCAACTTCCTGTCTCTGACACAGCCCAGAGCTGACCTCCTGGGGTTGGGACCCATGAGGAAATGGGTGATCATTGTTTCTTCACAGGATTTAGAGCCGTCACAAAATTGATAATATCACACATAGTACTTAAATCTGCACTATTGTGAGAGCTGGAGTGTGTTTGTGATGAGAGGGGAAGAAATCACTGAAGCTGGCGAGGAGCAGCTGTGCAATGGAGTGAGTGGAGGCGGGAGGGGGAATCTCACATGTGGAGCACCTTCCTCAGTCTCTGGTTAACTCTCAGGTGGTGGGTTTATGCATCTTGACCCAGAAAAGTGCTAGTCACAGTCGTCACACAAGATGCAGGGGACATGATTGCACAACAGGTAAATACAGTCAGAGGCTATCCATTCTCACATCCTTTTTTGATGAAAAGGGGACTTGCTTTCTTTTGTTCAGATGAAAATAACAGTTGACACTATCCATATAATAAAGGAAACTCTTACGTAGCATGAGTTCCCTGCAGGATGGGCATGGCTCTTAAACACTTGACCTGCATTGCCTGTATAATCTCATGAGGTAGCTATAATCTTTAGCGCAAATTCACCGGTTAGTGAAATGTTGCTCAGCGAGATTGGTAACTTGCACAAATTTACACAGCTAGTAAAGGGCAAGGCCAGGACTCCAACCCAGACCTTCTAGCACTGGAGTCTGCACACTTGACCACCACGAGAAGTGGCCTATTCTTAAGGTGATGGTTGCCTTGCAGGTGGTGGGCTCCATATCCCCGTGGGTGGCAGACAACAATCACTGAGCCAGACAGAGGTCTCTTCCGTGTGTTTAGTGTGTCCTCCATATCTGGCTCAGAGGTGAGCACTGCGCAACATCATTTCACATCATGTTCATGCCACCCCTGCCACCTAGAACAATCATCTCATTTTACAGACAAACAAAATGAATTAGAGAGACTGCGTAATGGCTGAGGTCTCCAGGCTGGTGAGGGCTAAGCTGAGAATCAGGCAGACCTTCCCAACCCAAATCCTGAGCTCTTCCCCCCTTACCAGGGTGGTTTCCAAGGGACTAAACTTCAGGAGGGCTGAGTTGGACTAGTCAACTGGCTGACACGAGATCCCAAGGGACTAAACATCTGACACATAAAGGCCTAAACTCTTGAACAGAGCTGCTGTAACTAGTCACTAGGCCAAAAATACTAGTCACCACATTTCAAATTTTATGTTTAAGGAAATATTTCTCTTCCAAGTCTCCTCCCTGCCACAACACTCTGCAGGGTTTCTCTTGAAAAGCTGCCCAAGGAGCAAAGAGTTAAGTGGGCCCATGAAGTATCTATTCTCCCTGTGGTGGCATCAATGCCCTCTTGGGCTACAAAGCGATAGTAACCTTCTTTTCTGGTGGTACCACTATCTGCCCTCATCCAGGGTCCCCATCTGACAACCCAACCCAGCATCAGCACACCAACCAGGTCCCTGCCATTTAACCCACGAGTCAGTTTTCAGGTCTATCTTGCTGGCCTTGTCTGCAGCACTTGGCACAAAGGTCAGCCCTGCCACTTGATTCACATTTCTACTTGGCTCCTGAATGTTACACCTCTTGGCTTTCAGCTGACTCCTTCCTTCCTTGGCAATTTGCCCCTTCCAGTATTATGGCTCCAACCACTCTCCAGCAGTGAGGTTTTCCAATTTATATTTCCAGTGTGGACTTCTCTGATTTTGGACTCACAAATCTGACTATCTACTTGATATTCCCTTGGATGTCTAATAGGCATTACGAATTTAGTGTACCCCACAATTAATTCCCAATCTTCAACTCTGCTCCTAACAAACTCCCCTCCAATTCTTCCTGATCGAGGGCCACTCCACCTTTCCAGGTGCTCAGGCTCCAACCTTTAGTATCATCCTGAACTGTCCTCTCTCACATCTCATCTGTCAACAAACCTCTCTGCTCTATCTTCAAGCCAGAATCCAGCAAAATCTCACCATTTCCCCTACCATCTCCCTGGATTACCTTTGCTCAGCAACCTCTAGAGCATCTGCCTTCTCTCTTTGGTCTAGTTTAAGACAGAAGCCAGAGTATGAAGACAAGGTGCAGATCGTGCCTCTCTTCTATTGCAGACTCGCCAGTGGTCTCCTCCCGGTGGAAATCAAGCATCACTGGGCCCTCCAGGCCTCACCCCTACCACCTCCCTTCCTCTCAGGGACCCTATCTCCTCTATGTCACCTCCTGGCCAACGCTCCTCCAGCTCCACTGGTCTCCAGGCCATTCCTCAAACATGCCACACACATTTTCACCACAGGGCCTGCGCACCTCACAGCTTTTCTCTCTGTGGGAAACACTCTTCCCATCTCCACTGGCTCCTGCCTCCCATCCTTCAGCTCTTTGCTCAAATGTCACTTTCTCAGTGAAGTTTTCCCTGACTCCTCTATTTAAATACTTTCCTGACATTTCCTATTTCATCTTTCTTTATAGCACGCATGGTTTATCTAACATATTAATCTATTATTTGTTTAGTTTTCCTTGTCTCTCTGTTAAAATGTAAGGTCAAAGAAGGCAGTTACCAGTTTTGTTTAGGCTCTATCCCTAGTGCCAGTGCCTGGCATGCAGCAGGTGCTCAATAAACGTTGTTTCATGAATCAGTGTATGAACTGCCTTAGGACAGCGTCACTGTGGCTACAAAGTGTGGTCAGGATGTGGGCTACCAAGTCTCTGGCTTCAGTGTATCCTGGAGACACTTTCCAGCGTCTACCACTGTTTTCTCTGCAAAACACAGGTAATGGAAACTAAAGCCCCCCAGAGCTCTCGAATTATAGGAATCTTTAGAAGAAGAGGACTGAACATGGTGTGAAGGGCAGGTTGAATCCTCTTCTCCTGAGGTTGGTCGGAAGAACGAGTTGACAGGACAGGCAGGGGCGGACAGAGGGCGGGGAGTAGGGACAACGTGGTGGTGGGGGCGGGGAGGGAACCGACGCAGTCTGAGCCGCCGGAGGGACCAGCCGTGCTACACTCAGCACTTTACATAACGCTCTTAACTTCCTTTTTGTGACAGGTCCCTGCAGGGACTGAAAGTGATAGTGCAGGTGGCTCACAGGCGCGCTCCGCAATGCCATTGGCCGCCCGCAGCCGGCAGGAGTCTGGCGGAGCGACAGAGGAGGAAGTGGAGGTGGTTGCGGGGGCAGAGGCGGGCGCGGATAGCAAAGCAAATAGGGGAAGGGAGATGAGACGAGGATCTGGCCGTTCGTGGGGCGGGGGGATGGAACGGGCTCTGCGCCCGTTGGGGCGGGGCGGGGCGGGGCGCGGAGGTGTTCCTGGGGCGGGGACGGTGACCCAGCACCTGTAGGCGTCCCTGGGACTCAATAAGACTGGGAGAGCTGTCTAGGACTAGTTACGCTCCGAACAGTGCTGACACTCAGTGGCCGTGTTGCGCCCTCTCGCCGCGTTTCCGCCGGTCACCGCACGACCTCGCCAGCACCAGTCTCCCGCAGCGCAGCAACTCGGCCCCAGCATGACCGACCGCGCGGCCTTCGACACGAATATCGTCACCCTGACCCGCTTCGTCATGGAGGAGGGCAGGAAGGCCCGCGGCACGGGCGAGATGACCCAGCTACTCAACTCGCTCTGCACCGCGGTCAAAGCCATCTCCACAGCGGTGCGCAAGGCGGGCATCGCGAACCTGTGAGTCAGGCCGCAGGCCGCTGGGCCGCATCCTGTCTGTCCAGCTGGGGTGTGCCCGACAGTCTGATGTCTGGTCCTCAGGCCCTCTTGCTGTCAGTCTGTCTGTCTGTCCTCTCCTCTCCAGGGGTTTGTACTCAAGCCCTGGTTCCCCGCTCTTCCTTTCTTGATCTTGGAGGCGCCCCTCTGGGGGCCTGTCACCCCATCCACACCTGTCTTCATCCTACATCCACCCCTCTCCCAGGGGCTGAGCAGCCTGCCTTGCTTGGCACCACTGTCAGCCTCCTTTTGGTGAAGCTGGGTGGCTGCTGGGCACATGGCCTGCTGGCCATATCCACCCTAGCCTCATACAGGAAAGTGCTGGCATGGTACTTTCTTTTCCCTTTCTCTTCTTTGATCTGCTTCACTCCTTATGGAATTGGGATCTCCAGTCTGGTTTCTCATCCAGTATCTCCTTAAGCCTAAACAAGTGCTTTTACGAGCCACGACGGAAGCCCCAGGCAGGCTGAGAGGAAACCTGCAGCCCAGAGCTCTCTGGAGTAGCAGTGCTGTGTGCAAATGGGGAAATAGGCCCCTTTGGGGCCTGAGAGTCTGCATTTCTAAGAAGTTCTTAGGCAGTGTTCGTGTTACCATGTTGTTGATCTGCAGATGACTTTGTGTATAGCAAAGGAATCACAGAACGTGGGAATTCAAAGGGCACCTTCTTGTGAGGCTTCTGTAAGTAACACAAATACTCTGCTTTATTCTGGTGTGCACGATTATTTTATATTTATCTGGTCCTCACTTAGCTGAAGAGTACCTGGGTTTTCAGCTTGCCCCCACTCCTTCCTGACACTTCACACACTCAGGGACAGTATAAAATTTGTGTGTGATGTTCACAGAGGATCTGAGAAAGTGTAACCCCTGCAACCAGGCTTCCTTTTCTGGTGAAGCATTTGGCTCTTGTCCCACGACATGGATCGCTGGCTCTTCAGAAAGGGGTATATGGTCACCCTGTTTTCAGATGGCAAGCGGGGATGGGCCTGGCTGGGCGAGGGACTGGAGCAGGTGTGTTAGGAAGGTCCTCTTAATAATACATTTTTTAAGGAAACATACTCAGTTAAAATCTCACTTCAAATTTAATTTTCAAAAATTAGAGGTGGCCTCATAGATTAACCTGTCTTTGAGAACAAGGGGCCTTTAAAAAAAAAAGTACCTGTCATTTCCTACATTATTTTAAAAGTGTATCTATACCTTTCACACACCCAAAGAAACTTGGAAATGCAAGATCTGCTTTGAGTTGTATATTTCACACCTTTTAAGAAACTTCAAATAGTGGGACCTGGACAAAGGGCACTAATTTTGGCTGTATGAGATATGTATATATTCTTAAACTAAATAGTGGTGAATACCAGGTTTAAAAAATATTGTTGTTGTTATCATTATAAACTACTTAATAAGAGTCACTCATTGACAACAATTCAAACCACTCAAAAGAACACTCACAACAGAAAGGTGAAACCCACCTGCACCCATTCTCCGGGGTGTCCTCCACTAACAATTTACTGGTTATTTTCTCAGATACTTATCTATACTCCTATAAGTTTATAGATGGATATATTTACATGTGTCTACATGTAAGCAGCAAACAAAATGGGATCACAGTTAACATATTCTTTTGTAGTTTGGTTTCATCATTCAACAATATATAATGACCATCCTTCAGTGGCAGGACATATAAATCCACCTCCTTCATTTTAACTGTTGCCCAGTGTTCCATTGCGTGGCTGTACCACGAACTGTTTTATTCTTCCCCTATGTTAGCACATTTCACAGGTGTGTGACTATTTCAAAGAGCATTGTATTCGTGGAACACGGATTGATGCTGGTCATGTGGGCAGTTGACGGGGAGGACCAGAACCGAGAAGAGTTTGCTGTCTCGGTATGACATGTAGTCAGGGAGGCAGCAGTTAGACAAGATCTCAAGTCGGGCTCCAGATTATATTCCTTATTGGCTTTGATGTCCTGGATGAAAGGGCTAGCGTGCCTGCAGACAGCTTGTTAGTGTGGAGATTGCGCTAGAAGGACATGCATCCAGAATGACAAGATGATTGCTGGTTTGCAGGAATCTCACAGGAACCAGTTTTTGGAGCTCAGCCGTGGTGTCTCCTCAGGGAGACTTCAGAAGTTTCAGCAAAGAGCCTGCTGGAGCGCTTGCTCTCTCTCTCTCTCTCTCTCTCTCTCTCTCTCTCTGTCAATCAACAGTTGATCTTAGGTACTTTGCTTGCTCTTAATATGATAGTCATAGAATTATAGAGTTTTTAAGATGAAAGCCTTGGAAGTCACATGGTCCCACCCCTCTTTGCACAGATGAGGGTCCCAAGGCCAAAGAAGACAAGGTGACCTGGCCTTTGGCCCAGGTTGGACTCGTTTCACCAAACCACACATCTGCTCCTTTATTTTTTAGAAATCAGTTAAAGCTGACCCGACTCTAAATCTCATCTATTAATTACATTTTTGATGTGAATTAAGATTTGTATCGCAAGAAGCCATCACCTTAGAGCCAGCTTGTACTTGAAGCCTGTGCTCTCTGCTTCTGGCCTCCACCCACTGTCGGCAGAGATGCGGGGCAACCAGTCTTTTGTTCTCTCATGAGACCAGTCAGCCGTCTGCAGGTGGACCTGATGAGTTCACGGTTCAACTTCCACTGTTCCCCCACTTCTCTGTTTCCATTCCTTTGGATAAAAGTGGTCCTCCAGCGGCTTAGGCTTTTGCTTTAGGCATGTTCAGTTGACTTCCCTCTGTGCATGTTTCCAAATCACTGTTTGAAGAATTCACTGGTTCTGTGCAATTCAACAAAATGTTATTGAACATCTGCAATATACGAAGCTCTAAAAGAGACTGAGAGATGAGAATGACACAGAGCTTATACTGTAGGAAAAATACAAGTATAGAATTAGCTATAAAACATAACAGAGATTCTGAAAGATGCTTTCATAGAGGTGCCAAAAACATGATGTGGATGCAAAGGATCCTGGAGCATCAGGTAGGTGTCTCTCACAGGCAGGAACATCTGTTCCCACCTGTGGTCATAAGGCCTGAGGGCTGGAGAACATTTCAGGCTGGACCGTTCTATGAGGATAGGTGCCACGTGGGAAAATGTTTCTGGAAAAGTTGCTCATTCATTTTGAGTGAAGCATGGTGTACATGTGGCTGGGTGTTTGTGGATGTCTCATTGTGGATGCATTGGAGAACATCAAATGGCAAGGGTGAATGCTTTATAGTTTGTGGTATGCAAAGGGCAAAGAGTAAAGATTCTTAAGTAGGGAGTGCCAAGATTACAGATCAATCTGGGGAAGATATGGCTAGAAGTATAGAGTTGGATGAGGGAAAGCTAGGATACGGGGCAAAGCAGATGATGGGGATTCTGCATGTGGAACAGTAACAGGAAGACCAGTCTGTCCTTGAATGGGGTGGTGGGGGCGGTGAGGATGGAGGGTTGGGGAGAGGTGCTGGCCTAGGAGCCTCACGAACCAGAGCTGGCCTTGCAGGGCCCTCGCCTCTGGGCCTCCTCTTCTCTCATTTCAGAGCTCCCTGAAAAGGGGCAGAACAAGAAACGTTCAACCAGATCTAAAGCATAAGCAAGAGGAGGGGGAGGTCCTGCAAGAAGTCTGAGTGTGGATTGGGTGAGCAGGGCAACTTCTCAAAGAGTGGGTCCCAGTAAGTGACAGCAGGGCCCTGCCTTTGAAGAGAACTAAACAAAAACAAAATTCCAAAGGAGGAACTGTTTTTTTGAGGCAGGGGAGGGTGAGAAGATGATTCTGACATTTTGGAAACATTGAACTTAAGGTGTTAGAAGGCGATCTGGTTGGAGATGTGGTCCATTCAGTAGTTAGATGTGCCAGTTTGGAATTTGGGCATGAAGCACTGACTAAAAATTTGGCCACTGGATTTTGGTTCATTCTGCCCTGAGGTAGAAAGAGGAGAAAACCAGGCCTAGATGGCGAAGAACAGGAACATGCAGGGCTTAAGAACAAATTTCAGAGAATGATGGAGCTGGGCTCAGATTCCTGGCTCTGCCATTTAATTTTTGTGAGGATTTGAGCAATTGATGTAACATCTCTGAGACTCAGTTTCCTCTCTTGTAAAATGGAGACAATGGTCTTTTTCAAGCTCAGAGACTTGTGAGGATGAACTGAGTTCATTAAATGGGTACTAATATCATCATTGTTTTTCTAGGCTGAATATTTTTTTTATAAACTAGTATCTTTTTATTTTGCTTTTCATTCCTTAGTAGTTGCCCATATTATATACAGCAGGCATGTATTTCAGGCTAGGCCATTATATAGTAAAACAATGCTGTACTCTCAGATAGGTTACAGGAAATATCCTCCCATCATGTTCAGGTGGTGTCCAGAATAGTTGCTTTTATATATGGGGCCCTCTCGGTATAGATGGAAGAAAAAAGTAAGTAACATCAGTTCTAATTTTGGAATTACAGGTTAGTTAATACATGCTTCAGTTTATCTTCAAATTTTCAGAGTTTATGGCATTAAACTTTTGGAAACTATCCGATTTATATTTTATATTTCTTGAAGTAGCTTCTCTACATTTCCAAAGACTGAATTGTAACTTCTTTTTCATACCAGAGGCACGACCAACCACGCTACATCATATTTGCCCATTTTGACCAGCATGAACTCAAGTGAAGGCTGGGGACTGTGACCTTTATAAACTACTCTGGTTGGTGCCTCTCCAACGTATTTCTGATCTGACCCTTGGACGTTCCCGACTGGGTGACCGGTTGGTTGGTCATTTACCTTGGAATCAATTAATAACAAGTCAGTGTCACCTTGGACTTTAGTGATAAGGATTAAACTGTAATCTTCCTCACTTTTTCTTTGGTTGGGTGTTCTGAAAACAAGTTTTTCCACTTATTCCTTTTGGGTACTATCTGAAGTGCCACCTGCTGTCACAGCTGTCATGTTGACATCATGAGGAAGTGACCTGCAGATAGCAAATCAGGGAAGATATTGAGAATTCTTCCCTACTTGTGGCCCTGGCTCTGGTCCTTGTGCCTAGGGCTGTGCTTCAGAAATTGTAAATCACAGACTCTATGGCTGGGAAGTGGCTCAGTCCGTTCCAGAAACCAGATGCCAATTTAAAAACAATGTTAATATTTAATCCAAATTTCTAAGGATAATAAAAACTGGCCAAATTAACCTATTATTATTCTAAGGAATTTCCCATCATATGAATTAAAGTGACTTAGTTTTTTTTCAGATTTTCATTGAGGTTTACAGTAAAAGTAAAAGAAGAGATATTTTCAAATCAATTTTTGCTCCCCAACTCCAGAAAGAGAACGTTTGTGTCTCTAGGGGTTTAAAGAGGAAGAACCACAGGGGCTTAAACCTTGAAGGGATTTCCTCCAACCCCAACTGACCTAGGCTGCAGTGTCAACTAAATTGAATGAAATGGAAGTGAAATGTTATAAGCATCTCAAATGAAATGATATTTACAGGAAGACTTCAGTCATATGTAAACTTGAAGCACTTTCTTTTGTTGCTGGTTACCTGTGACACAGTTCCGCCCTGGCTGTCTTCCCAGGAGTTGCCTGTAAAACTGGTTTAGAGGTCTTGGTTTCTGCTCCCCTCATCAATCAGTATTTACTCAATGGGTGCCTGGGGGGCTCCATGAAGAACAATGGTGGCTGCCATTAGGCTGCTGGGAACCAGGTGCATCACTAGATCAGCCCTCATTCTTACAAAGCTTGAAAACAGAAACAATCCGTCAGGAAGTTGAGACACCTGGACACACAATCAGTAAGAGGGAAAGGCCGAATTAGGACCCAGGTCTCAGGTGCTGTGTTCTTGTCAAGACCTGCCTTTCGTGGTTGTGTGACTGCCAGGGGAGTTAGGGATGGGTATGGGACAAGACTGCTTCTTGCTCACCTGCCAGGCTCTGTTCTAGCCCTTTACCTATATCAAATCATTTATTACCCCTCTCCATATGCTACGATGTAGATATATTGATACTAAATCCCTATTTTACAGGTGAAGAACCAAGGTCAGAGATGCTAATGACTTGCCTAGGGTTGCTTAGCACGTGGTGGGCAGAGCTGGGATTTGGACCCCAGTGGTCTGGAGTCCCAGCTCATGGAAAAAAGCCCATGATGATGCTTTCCCTTCTGTGATAACTTACTTTTAGGAAAAGTTTCCTCAGCAGATCAAGTCACTGGCTCAGTCACAACTAAGGTCCCTGTCCCTGCTTGATCAGTGCCCCACTGCTGCGAGCTCCTTTTCTGCTTGGGTAGGGGAGAAAGGGAGCCAAGCCTAGAGGTTTATGACCTGCTCAGGTCAACCCATTTCTTCAACCTTTCGACTTGTTTCTTTTTATTGATTGTAAGGCACAGTTGACCCCTGGAAGACATTTTGGACAGGATTGTGTGATTATTTCCGCACATCTTTGCAGCCTTATTTGCTGCTTGATGCTGGCCAGAGGAGCAGCACATTGGGAACTGATGCAAGAATGAGCCATGAGCTGGGTGGTGTGTGAAAGGCAGTGCTGAAATCCCATCGAAGGTCGTTGGTACCATCCTCTCCTGTTCACAGTGACAAGTGTGGAAGCTCTGTCCAAACCAGGACAGACCTCTTGACCCACTGGGCTCTTCTTGAGTCTGCCTAGAACACAGTTGAATCATTTTCCAAGCCCTGGGTCAAATGGGCCCAGCAAAAGAGAGGGCGATGTCACCAGGAGCTGAGGCCTGTGTCTCTTCTTGTTTCTGTAGGTGGTTACACGGCTCCTCCGAGCGGCCACTGAAATATATGGTGAAGGCTTTTGTTCATCTATCCTTTGAGGAATGATGACTGATCAGAATGCAGACATTTATTGTTTCTAAGGGGGGTTCTGAAAACTTGAGGAGAAAATATACTCCATGTGTTCTTTAGCTACTTAATTCCCTGAGGATATTGCCGAGGGCCTTTTTCCTTTGCCAAAGTCATCAGAAGCTTGACTGCTTCTGACTTTTCACTGACCTGTGAAAACGAGTTACCTTGGGAACAGCTTGCTGCCCTCTGAGTGTCCCTCTGTGGGGAGAAGCCCTGTGGAGCATGTGCCTAGACCAACTCATCATGACTGAGCAGAAATTCAGGGCTGTGCGTGAGACCTCATCACAGATAGCTTAGTGAACTGAGATGCAATGCAGACTACCTGGTAAAGTATGTAACCTCAGATGGCAGTTTGGGAGCTCACTCTCCTGAACCTGTTTCTGCCTTAGAGTCACTTTCTTGTGCTTTCACGGAGGTTTCCTAATACCAGGTTTTACCAGGGGAACTCTTCTCATGGGCTAGAAAAGTAATAAAGTGCCTGAATTTTGAGTTGGAGTGATCCAGAATAATCAATCTCCATGTTTTTTTAAATGTTATTCTTTACAAGCAACTGGAGGGTAATTGCAGAAGATTCCTTCTGGTTAAAACAAAGGAAGGGCCCTCAGTTCTGGGGGAAGTTAAAGAGAAGGAGAGGAGGAGTAACCACCTAACCCTGAAGGGAGGCAGAGCCTGAGAAGTGGCCAGTTGTCTGTGATGGGTTATTTCAGTGCCAGGCATAGTTGTGTCCCCACAGTGTTCATCCTGCAGCATTTTATGTGGCCTCACCCAACTCCCACCATAAACAGGTGTTGCCACTCGCAGTGACCCAAGGGCAGGAGCCACCTTAGAACCCTGGGGCAGCAGCAAGAAATCCGGCTGGTAGTCTTGACTGGACAAGTCAGCTGCCTCAACGCTGCCTGTAACCCCCTGTAGCCACATCCCCAGCACGATCTGGGACTATAGAACTTGCTTCTCACTTTTGTTGGGCCAGTGGCTCAGTGTGCAAACTCAGAAAATGCAGTCGGTCTTGTGCATCAGGAACTCTGCCACTTTCATTCACTCCCCTTGAACAAATGATGGGGATTCCGCATGTAGATCAGTCACAGAAAAACCCGTCTGTCCTTGAATGGGGTGACAGGGGTGGGAGGTAAGGCAGGGGGTTGGGAGAGGTGCTGGCCCACAAACCAGAGCCGGCCTTGCAGGGCCCTCCCCTCTGGGTCTCTTCTTCCCTCATTTCATGATATGCAAATGTGCACAGAATACCCCCTCCCATTTGCACAGGTGTGAGAAACAAACTCCCTGTTTTTTGTGAATACTTTTCTGACATGGAGCTGTTCTGTGGAGTCATTACCAGTGGACTTATTTGGGTTCCTTCTGGGAGTTTTCATACCTTCTCCTTTTTAACAAAAAAAAAAAAAAAATTCAAGATATCATTCAGCTTGAATGGCCCCTTTGCAGGGAGGCATCACCTGGCCATCTAATTCCCTCTCCCACCGTCCTAGGCATCTTGTTCCATTCGATCAGAGCACTGGTTGCTACCCGACGTTATCTCACTCACTCATATGTGCTTGTTTCTTGTTTGTCTCACTCAGTAGAATAAAAGCTCCATAAGACCAGTGATATCATATGTTTTGTTCTGCACTGTAACCCCAGCAGTCAGGATAGTTTTGGGGGGCACATTGGGTGCTCAATAAATACTTGTGGAATAAATGATCACTCATGCAGCTCCTCAAGTTGCTGACTGGCCTTCTCCCATCTCGCTGAGTGAGATACCTGAGCCAGTGGAATGTGGGCCAAAGTGTGAAACAGTCCTTTCCCGTGCCTGCTTTGTCCTTCTGCCCCAGCCTCTGGGCCTCCCTGGAGCTGTCCCAACAGGCCTGGCCCTCTGGGGACCGTGCCAGTGGCTTTCCCCGGCACTCCAACAAGGTGTGGAACAATCTTAGAAGTCGGTCACTCCTGTTCTCATTCCTTCAGGCACAGTCTCTCCTCTCCTCAGCGAATGCCATTCATTTGGTCAGCAAGTATTTATTGAGGACCTACTATGTGCTGGAAACTGGGACACTAGGGAAAAACATGCCCTCTGTTCTCATCCTCCTGGAAGGAAAGGATAAACACTCATGCCAGCATATAGTGGATGAAGCCTCAGGGGTTCCCTGAGATGCCCATTCCTCTACCTGCAGATCTGTAATGAGCTCCCCCTAGAGATCAAGGCAGGGACTAACATTAGGGGCCCAGGGCTGGGCTAAGCCTTTGTGTAGTTATCTATCGCCTGCAGTCCTTTCACAGCTTCGTGTGGAACTTAATGCTCTCATAGACAAAGGCAAAAAGGGAGGCTCCATGAGGGTGAGGGGCTCGTGGAGCTGTGGTCCAAGCCAGGTCTCTGCCATCATGTCCACATTCTTCCCACCAGCCCTACCCGTCGTCCTGGATTAACAGTGACTTTAATCCCGGAAACCACTAGCTAGGAAGGGGAGGGGATGGGTGCCAGTAGGACCAGTCAGGGAGATGTATTTCAGTTGGTGGGCCCTGCCAAGCCCCTCCAGCTCCACCCAGAATCTGGCTGTCTTTTTTCTCCACCAGTGGTGGCCTTAAAGGTAAGGTGAGGAAGAGATTATGTGGAATGAGAACGAAAAACTCAGAGACAGAACATCATTCCCTTGCCCACCTGGAAAAACAGCATCTCATCCCTCCAGCCTTCCTCATGCTTCTTCTCTTTTCATCATCCTATTTCATGAATAAAAGACCAAGGGAGTGATCAACTTGCAGCTATGGCCTGTGTCTCTGGGAAACACTGGACAGTGGGGCGATGAGATCACTGAGTTACCTCCCTGAGTCAGGCCAAACAAGACACTTGGGTTTGGATGATCTGGCATTGGTTAAGGTTTGTCCAGCCAGAGACATTGCAAGTTATGTTTGGAGAAAATGCGTTTTTGGAGCTGAAGCAGTGCATGCCATGACGGTCAGTCCCCAGGTGAGTGCTCCCAGAAGTCTGACGACCGGCGCAGGTGTGCCCCCAGCCCACCACATTGTGGCATCTTCCA